>CM035837.1:236043965-236167547 GCA_020510985.1 Pholidichthys leucotaenia | reverse complement strand
TGTAATTACTACAACTCCTTCAATTGATGTCTGTCTTGATGAGTTTACTCCAATCGACCTTTGTAAGTTAGACAAAATAGTTTCCTCATCCAAACCTTCAACTTGTCTTTTAGACCCTATTCCTACCAGGTTATTTAAAGAAGTCTTCCCACTTATTGGTAGCTTTATTCTTCATATAATCAATTCTTCATTAACTTTAGGCCATGTACCGCAGGCTTTTAAAACAGCTGTAATTAAACCCTTACTCAAAAAGCCAACGCTAGATCCAGGAGCTTTAGCTAACTATAGACCAATCTCTAATCTCCCTTTCATTTCAAAAATCTTAGAAAGAGTTGTTGCTACGCAATTATTCGACCACCTGCAGGGAAATGGTTTACTTGAAGAGTTTCAATCTGGGTTTAGAATCCATCATAGTACTGAAACAGCCTTAGTGAAGGTCACTAATGACCTCCTCATCGCATCTGATAATGGACTGGTTTCTGTACTTGTCCTTTTAGACCTTAGTGCAGCTTTTGATACTATCGATCATAATATTCTACTTGATAGATTAGAACACTATGTTGGACTTAATGGAACTTCGTTGCAGTGGTTTAGATCTTATTTATCTGATAGGTTCCAGTTTGTTCATGTAAATAATGAGTTTTCTTTCAACTCAAAGCTTAGTCATGGAGCTCCACAGGGATCTGTGCTAGACCCTACGCTTTTTAGTTCATATATGCTTCCGTTAGGCAACATTATTAGAAAGCACTGTATACATTTTCATTGTTATGCAGATGACACACAATTATACCTGCCAATGAAGCCAGATGATAGCAATCAATTAGCCAAGTTAGAAGCCTGTCTTAAGGAAATCAAAGCTTGGATGACTTGTAATTTCCTGCTATTAAATTCAGATACGACTGAAGTAATTCTGGTAATTATTTTTGATCAAGATCTGTCCTTCAATTCACATATTAAATTTGTTTCTAAGACTGCCTTCTATCATTTGCGTAATATTGCCAAGATTAGGAGCATCTTGACTCAGAGTGATGCTGAGAAACTGATCCACGCTTTTGTTAGCTTGAGATTAGATTAATGTAATTCTTTATTATCAGGCTGTCCCAAAACATCTTTAAAACATCTTCAGCTGATCCAAAATGCTGCAGCAGGAGTTTTAACAGGTACTAGAAAGAGAGATCATATCTCTCCGGTTCTGGCCTCCCTTCATTGGCTTCCCATAGAGTTTAGAATTAAGTTTAAAATCCTTCTTCTTACTTACAAAGCTCTAAACAATCAGGCTGCTTTTTATTTAAAAGATCTGATACTACCGTATTATCCTAACAGAGCACTACGCTCCCAAAATGCAGGATTACTTGTAATACCTAGAATCTCCAAAAGTACAATGGGAGGCAGAGCCTTCAGTTATCAAGCTGCTCTCCTGTGGAACCAGCTGCCAATCTGGATTCGGGAGTCAGACTCGATCTCTGTTTTTAAGAATAGGGCTAAAACCTACCTTTTTGATATAGCCTACAATTAGGGAGGGATCATGTGTTTCTGAACCCTCCCTTAGTTATGCTGCTAATAGGTTTAGTCAGCCGGGGGACCTCCAATAAGGCACTGGGCCTCACTCCTTTCTTCAGTCTCAATGAAATATTTTTTTTTGCTGGTCATTAACATCTGTTTGTTCTCTCCCATAGATTGAGTCCCCATCGTGCTGTTTGCTCTCTACATGTCTGTTCTTTTCATCTTCTCTGTCCCCTCACCCCCCAGCCCGTTGCAGCAGATGACTGCCCCTGAGCCTGGTTCTGCTGGAGGTTTCTTCCTGTTAAAAGGGAGTTTTTCCTCTCCACCGTCGCCAAGTGCTTGCTCACAGGAGATCGCCTGATTGCTGGGGTCTTTCTGCAACTGTGGGGGCTCCCCCTACAGTTGATAGTGCTATGAGATGACTGTTGTTGTGAAATGGCGCTAGTGTGGCCGACACACATTGTGGGCTCACGCTGCCACAGAGACAGAACTGAATGTGTATTGTGGAGTGTCACGTCTGCAAGGACTGAGGACTCAAATCTACAGGAGGTAACAAGGAAGTGTGAGATTTGTCTCTTTGTCCCACAGAAGACGCCCCGGAGGGTATTCCGGTTCATCAAGAAATGAGAGACAATGGTGAAGCTTCAAAGGGATGCTTTGTAACTGTATGTTGACTGAAGACACCATGTGACTTGAATTCTGATGCTGGAAATGTATAAAAGGGGGTTGAAGTATGATTCTTTCTCTTTCCTGCTTTGAGAATGCTAGGAGCTTGTGTTCTGTCAAATAAAGCTGGTTTATGACTGAAACTCAGCCTCGTTATTTGAGCATGCTCCTACACTGGTGACCTACGACGGAGAATGAGCAATGAGAATTCTTCCGAACCGGGCTCGGTGGAAGCCAGCCTGATGGCCGCCTCCACGCTCCGGCTGCCCGATTTCTGGCAGCACAGCCCGTGCTCATGGTTTAGCGCAATCGAGGCGCAGTTCAACCTCCGGAGAATCTCCAACGACGACACAAGATTCTACCACGTGGTAGCGAAACTGGACAGCGACACGGTCCAGAGAGTGGAGGATTTAGTTAATCATCCACCAGACAGCGACAAGTACAGCGCATTGAAAGACGCGCTGATCAGCCATTTCACCCCCTCAGTCCAACAAAGAGCAGAGGGGCTCCTGGCGCTGACGGAGGCAGAAAACGATAGACCTGCGGACCTGATGGTGAAGATGCTGCAGCTCAAAGCCTCCGAGGATGGCGAATTCATTTTCGCCCACCTATTCCTTCGAACCCTGCCACCAGCAGTGAGAGTGGCCCTGGCAGAGTCACCCCGATTGGCCAAGCGAGACTACCATGGGTTGAGCAAGGAGGCGCAGAAGTTGGTCGACGCCCACAAGCAGAACGCGGTTTCGGCCGCGGCGGCTAGTTCGGGAACGGCGTCCGGAGACAGCTTGGGTCCAGCGGCACCAGACGCACCAACAACGGCGGCGACCGGAGCCAGACGACGCGGAGCGGAGAACGGCTCGTGCTTCTACCACCGCCGTTTTGCAGAGAGAGCGCACAGGTGCGTCCCACCGTGCAATTTTAAACGCCAGGACCGAGGGCCGGTAGCAGCCGCGACTCTCGGCAATGAGAACAGGCTGCTTTACCTGACGGATGCACGCTCGGGGAAACAGTTCCTCGTGGACACGGGCTCGCAGCTGAGCTTCGTCACGCCCACCTACGCGGAACGGCTGTCGCCTTCTAAAGCCCCCTGGGTGTCAGTGTCAGCAGCGAACGGCTCCACAATTAAAACGTTTGGTGAGAGGACCATGCTTCTGTCCTTACAAGGCCGTTCATTTGAGTGGACATTTATTGTAGCAGCAGTCAGTTTCAACATGTTAGGGGCTGATTTTTTGTGCTCACATGGTTTATTGGTTGATCTTGCTAATAGACGTCTGATTAATGCACTGTCTTTTCATTCTATTCCCTGCACAGCTCGGGTGGCCCCGCCAACTGCACATGCCAGCGTCTCAGCCGCGGGTGGTAAGTTTCACACTCTGCTTGCTCAGTTTCCAGCACTCACAGTCCCCACTTTTTCAGCAACGGTGGCCAAACATGGGGTAGAACATTTCATAACAACCACAGGCCCTCCCGTTTTTGCAAAGGCTCGGCGTTTGGACCCAGCTAAACTGGCCATCGCGCGCGAGGAGTTCACTAATCTGGAAAAACTAGGCATCGTTAGACGCTCCAAGAGCGCTTGGGCTTCGCCGTTACACATGGTCCCAAAGGCTGACGGCTCGTGGCGGCCTTGCGGCGATTTCCGCAGGTTGAACAACGTTTCAGCTCATGACCGCTACCCGATTCCGCACATTCAGGATTTTTCTGTTCATTTGGCGGGGGCGCACATTTTTTCTAAAATAGACTTGGTGCGCGGCTATCACCAGGTGCCAGTGCGCGCGCACGATGTACCCAAAACAGCGGTCATAACTCCTTTCGGCCTTTTTGAGTTCTTGCGCATGCCTTTTGGCCTCAAGGGGGCCGCGCAGACTTTCCAACGCATGATGGATGCAGTTTTACGCGACCTGCCTTTCGTGTTCGTTTATTTGGACGATATTTTGGTAGCCAGCACGTCCGAAGGCGAACATGAAAAACACCTCACAGCAGTTTTCCAGAGGTTGGCAGAGCACGGGTTAATAGTGAACCCAGCGAAATGCCAGTTTGGGGTGGCGCAGATTGATTTTTTGGGACATCGCGTTTCGGCAGAGGGAGCAGTTCCCCTTCCAAATAAAGTGCGTGCCATAACAGATTTTCCGCAACCTCAAACGGTTAAGGCGCTTCAGGAGTTTCTAGGGATGGTTAATTTTTACAACCGTTTCCTCCCAAGCGCAGCACGACTCATGCAGCCATTGTACACCGCGTTAAAAAAACAAAAGCCCGCAAATAAAGTCGAATGGTCTCCGGAGCGGGAGCGCGCTTTTGCCCAGGTCAAATCAGCCCTGGCAAATGCAGTTTTGTTAGCGCACCCAGTTCCAACGGCCCGCATGGCGCTCACCACTGACGCTTCCGATGTAGCGGTGGGGGCGGTAGTTGAACAGTTTGTGGCAGGTACCTGGCAACCCCTCTCGTTTTTCAGCAGGACTTTGCGCGATAGTGAACGGAAATACAGCGCATTTGACAGGGAGCTTTTGGCCCTACACTTGGCCATCCGTCATTTTCAGTTCTGGTTAGAGGGGCGACGTTTCACCGCTTTTGTGGATCACAAACCGCTAACGTTTGCGATGGCCAAAATTTCAGAACCCTGGTCAGGCCGGCAACAAAGGCAACTAGCCGCAATATCGGAGTTTACTACTGATATTCAGCATGTCGCGGGTAAACACAATGTTGTAGCAGACTGCCTCTCGCGTGCAATAGCACCACCAAGCCCTATAGGGGCAGACTCTGTAGCCATGGCCGCGGGCCCGGGCAGCGACGCGGGAGCGCGCGCAGCCCCGGTCTGTGTTGGGTTAGATTATGCAGCCATGGCTGCGGAGCAGGTTAACGACGTGGACGTGCGCGCGCTCCAGTCTGGACCAACAGGGTTAAGGCTGGAGCACAGGGTGCAACAAAACGGTATGCCCCCGCTAATCTGCGATGTCTCCACGGGACGGCCCCGCCCTGTGGTGCCAGCCGCGTGGCGTCGCCGTGTTTTTGACTTGGTCCATTCTCTCGCGCACCCGGGGGTGCGCGCATCGATCAAATTGGTGGGGGAGAAATTTGTTTGGCCCGGGTTGCGCAAACAGGTCAAGGAATGGGCAGCAGCCTGCGTAGCGTGTCAGCGAGCTAAAATACACAGACACACTAAGGCCCCGTTAGAACCTTTCCACATCCCCGCTAAGCGTTTTGATCACGTGCATGTTGACCTGGTCGGCCCGCTTCCGTTATCACACGGGCACACACATCTTTTGACAATGGTAGACCGCACCACGCGCTGGCCAGAGGCGATTCCTCTGACATCAACCACAGCGGAAGAAGTTGCGCGAGCATTTTTAACAGCATGGGTTGCGCGTTTTGGTGTACCGTCGGACATAACGTCCGACAGGGGTCCCCAATTTATTTCCGAGCTATGGTCATCGATGGCCCGCAGCTTGGGGGTGAAGATTCATCGCACCACCGCGTATAACCCCCAGGCCAATGGTTTATGCGAACGCTTTCACAGGTCATTGAAAGCAGCCCTCAGAGCGTCGCTAACGGATACAAATTGGGTAGACAAACTTCCATGGGTGTTATTAGGGTTGCGTTCTGCACCTAAGGAAGATTTGCATGCTTCCCCGGCTGAATTAGTTTTCGCTCAGCCGCTCCGTTTGCCCGGGGAATTTCTTCCTGATAATCCCGCACCTAATGGCCCCCCCGCTCAGCCGTGGCAGAGCGGCTCAGGAACAAACACGCTTCCTGGCCCGGTCCATCACAGTTTCCCACACGTTTTTGTGCCCAAGGCTTTAAAAAATGCAGAGTTTGTTTTTGTTAAACATGACGCCCAGCGTCCAAGTTTGCGGCTGTTTTACGGACCGTTTCGAGTGCTGGAGACCGGGCAGAAGCATTTTCTGCTAGATTTAGGGGGCAGAAGGGAGCTGATTTGCATTAACAGGCTCAAACCCGCTTTTGTTCTGGCTGAGGAGGAGGTGCAGCTCGCGAGGCCCCCCCGCCGGGGCAGGCCGCCGAGAAGACATTCTCCAAAGTCTTCACAGAGAGGTGCTAACAGCTTTAATCCACAGGTGCAGAGAGATGTTGCAGAGGCAGCCAAGCCAAGTTGCAGCAGATTCGGCAGAAGATTAAAACCTAGGCAGTTGGTGGATTGATTAGCGATGTATGGAGTGCTTTGTGTTTCTCTTTTTGTTATGCCATGCAGATTTTGCCTTACTCGACGTTTGGGGGGGGTAGTGTGGCCGACACACATTGTGGGCTCACGCTGCCACAGAGACAGAACTGAATGTGTATTGTGGAGTGTCACGTCTGCAAGGACTGAGGACTCAAATCTACAGGAGGTAACAAGGAAGTGTGAGATTTGTCTCTTTGTCCCACAGAAGACGCCCCGGAGGGTATTCCGGTTCATCAAGAAATGAGAGACAATGGTGAAGCTTCAAAGGGATGCTTTGTAACTGTATGTTGACTGAAGACACCATGTGACTTGAATTCTGATGCTGGAAATGTATAAAAGGGGGTTGAAGTATGATTCTTTCTCTTTCCTGCTTTGAGAATGCTAGGAGCTTGTGTTCTGTCAAATAAAGCTGGTTTATGACTGAAACTCAGCCTCGTTATTTGAGCATGCTCCTACACTATATAAATAAAGTTGAATTGAATTGAATGGCTTTCCGGATATTTTCCTCCCGGCATTTCTGTATGCCTCAGCCTGGGTCCGGCCAGGCTGTTCTCCTGTTTTTCCTTGGACATGAGCCCTGTGCTGTTCCTCCCATTTATCCTGACTTTTGTGTAAGTGTAGTGTTTTTGGGTTTCAGTTATATTTTGTGTTTTTCGTGATTAAATGTGCAAACTCACGGCATGCATTTGGTGTCTTCAGTCCACCCTTACCAGGGCAATTAATGACATATAGACACTGAGTGCTTTGGGGGGTGGGAGCCCCACTGCCTATAGCAGTGGCTAGCGTTGCTCCAACACACCATCCCTCCAATTTTAATTGCACTCTGGTAGTTCACACACCTTCACACAATCACAACACACAACTAACAAGTGAGGAGGCCACTGCTGACAGCCAGCCTGCCCACCCCGTCCTTCCCTACCAGGCTGGACTGCACCTGCAGGACACCGATAGTCAGCAGCCATGGTTCTGAGACGTGACAACCAGAGGGAAAATAACACAGCTGAGATTATATATGAGATGATTGAGATGGCGCCGTGCACAGTTGCAGTGTCTCGGTGCTCTCCGTGTTTTGGCGTTTTTTTTAGTTTTATTGTGTTTTTAATGTGCAGTTGCATAGCGTATGTGCAGTACAGTAGAGCCGAACTGCTGAGACTGTCAGAGAACATCGACTGCACTATGGATTAGTAGTTCTTCCTCCAGAACGGACATCGCTGTCCTTCTACTGAAGAGGCAAAGATGGTGACAGCACAAAAAGCAGAAAAGGGGCAAAAGGGGGGTGGGTGGGGGGTGGGGGGGTAATGACCAAGCTAAAGGCTAAACCGGCTACCCCAACTCTCTTTCTTGCCAACACCTGGTCACTAAACAACAAAATGGATGAGATACGACTGTGAATGATCTTGCAAAAGCTGGATTGCTGTTGTCCCTCACAGACTGGTGGGAAAGCTAAGCAACTTGGGCTTAGGCAGCTCACTGTGTACTTGGATACTGGACTTTCTGAGTAACAGAGCCCAGAGGGTCAGGATGGGAGATTGTTTATCCTCTACACTCACCCTGAACACTGGTACACCACAGGAGTGCGTCCTCAGCCCTATCCTTTACTCCCTCTTCACCCATGACTGTTCCCCCATCCACTCTACGAACACCATCGTTAAGTTTGCTGATGATACCGCCGTAGTAGGACTGATAACGGACAACAATGAGTCAGCCTCTAGGGAGGAGGTCCAGCATCTGTCTGACTGATGTGTCAGGAACAATCTGAACTTGAACACTACAAAAACCAAGGAACTGATTGTGGATTTCAGGAAATCCAAACACACTGGGCCCTCTGCCCTCTTCATTAATGGAGAGGTAGTAAAAAGAGTAGGGACCTTTAAGTTCCTTGGTGTTCACATCTTGGCTGACCTCCCCTGGGGCCTCATGTACAAAGACTTGCTTGGATTTCCTACTCAGAGATGACATCACTCTATCACTCTATAAATTCAAGTAATCTCTGTCTGTGTGTCTGTCACGATCATAGGACATCATAGGACGGCCTATGACGTCTGCCTGATGTCCTATGATGATCCTATGATCTCAGGCATCATAGGACTCGTGATGCCATCAGAAAGATATGATGTCTATAGGACGTCATATAGACATATAATTCAAGAAATCTCTTATCTGTCACAACCACAGGACTTGCTAAAAGATCATAGGATTGCCTATGATGTTTCTATGATCTCTACATGATGTCTATATGACGTTATATAGAGACCATAGTAATAAGTGATTCAAGAAAATCTGTGTGTCTGTGTGTGATCAAAGGCAGGACATCAAAGATCAAAGGCAGGCATCACTCACGATCATAGGACTCGCTATGACATCATCAAAGATCATAGGGACTCGCTATGACATCATCATAGATCAAAGGCAGGCATCACTGAAGGAGTGGTATGGCATCAAAGATCATAGGACTCGCTATGCCATCATCAAAGCTCAAAGGACTCACTATGACAGCATCAAAGGTCATCGGACTCATTATGACATCATCAAGGCAGGCATCACTGAACGAGTGGTATGGCATCAAAGATCATAGGACTTGGTATGCCATCATCAAAGCTCAAAGGACTCACTATGAAATCATCAAAGATCATAGGACTCACTATGACAGCATCAAAGATCATAGGACTCACTATGACATCATCAAGGCAGGCATCAGTGAAAGAGTCGTGACGCACTTGCTTACACCTGCTTTCTTCGGGCATGCAGAAATACTTGCTTATACTTGGTTCCTACAGGCATGCACAGGTAGGCACTAGTACGTTTAAATCAAGAAAATGCCGTAAGCAAAAAAAATCCAGATGTATGAAACTGTCCATACACAGAAATTCAAGCACATTTCCTTTGTACACCCCCAACTGCTTGAAATTGAATGCACGTGAGGAAATACCGGACTCCTCCCTTGACACACCTCCATTTGAAAATGCATTTAGATGCAAATAGGTATGCAAACAGATAAATACAAGCCCAGCACGTTTGATTCTCCCGTATCCACAATCACAAATAATGGATTTTATGGAATTTCATGGAGCGTGAGTTGGAGATGCTCCTGAATGAGGCAGAGGCTCGTAAAAATATTTTGTTTGGCCCACTGTCCTCCGGCATTAGCACTGGATACAGGCAATTCAATAGTCTGCTCACAGTCTTATAAGATTATTTTATTGTTTCATTTATTCAAACAGGGATAAGAAGGAGAAGTTTATTTAACTTTGACATATTTAGACTGACGTCTGCAGTTGTCCTCAGAAATGTCAGCTGTATAGTTTAGTGGTTACATTGCAAGATTTCAAAGCCAAAGGTTACCGGTACGAGACCAGCTACAATCTCTTTTAGGGACCACAATGGAAATAAGTGTGTGCACTTTCTTGTGATATCTCACTATTATTTATTTATTTAGCGAATGCAAAGTCCTTAAGCCAAGCAGTTGCCTCCTGGCTTGCTGTATGGAGGGTGTGTAATCCTCCTTCCAGTCTTTGGAGCGGGCAAGCCTCTATGATGTGTTCCATTGTTTGCTCCTCTCCACATGCGCACAGTGGGCTAGGGCTACTGCCCCATCTGTGAAGGCTGGCCAAGCAGGGGCCATGTCCAGTCCTGAGGCGATTGAGTGTAGACCACTGTCTCCTTGGGAGGTTGGTGCCCGGGACCTGCTGGTTGGGGTTTATCACCAGCTGTTTGTTTGGGACCTCCTTGGTCTCCCATTCCTCTTGCCAAGCTGTCTGGATGGTAAAGTCAGCTGGGGGAGGGTTTTTCCAAATCGGCCGTCTGGATGAAAGCCGGGCAGTGGGTGGGGTGTAGATATCTGCATGGATTGGTAAGTGAGGAGAATCTTTAACTTTTTGGAGCATCCTTTGAGTTAATGCTGCTCGCCGGATGTGTGGAGGGGCTATGTTTGACAGTACAGAGAGCCAGGGGAGTGGTGTTGAGCGGATTGTTCCAGTTATAGTTCTCATGGTTGAGTTGAGCTGGGTGTCTACATGGTGTGTGTAAGATGACCTGGACCAGACAGGGGCACAATATTCTGCTACAGAGTATGAAAGGGCCAGTGCTGAGGTGCGCAGGGTGGAAACTGCCGCCCCCCATTTTGCACCAGCGAGCTTGCAGAGCAGGTTGTTTCGTACCTTCACCTTAGCAGCCGTCCCCTTTAGATGTTCCTTGAAGGATAAGGTCCTATCAAGGGTCACTCCAAGATATCTCACTGTTTTTAGATGTATGTTGTATCTTTTATACAATGTTATTTTAAATGATGAATAAATCAGTCAATCAATTTGTGAGCAGCCGGATTGATCAGCTGGTTGAATAAAGGAAAACAGTCACGAAAAAGAAGACAATATAAACCTATTTAGTGGGTAGTCACGGTCACCTGTTAATTGAAAGCAGATCATATTTAAACTCGGCAAATACTTTATGTCCAAAATGCAAATCTCATCCTTTATCCACCTTATTCCTAGGCCCCATGATGTCTTGCGTGAATTATGGTGGCAACTTTCAGTACTAGTTTAGAACATACGGTTGTCACTGAAACGGGACACTTTTCCTTGTTAAAAAACAATGACTTCAGCATCAGAAATGCGGCAACACGGCCTCTTGCACCTCAGAACAGTAATATAATCATAGCACTTCCCATGACTATCGAGGGATGGAAAGATGCCCTTAAAAAGTGGCCTCATACACAGTAGCTCCGTTAGTTAGCACCGCTGCTAAGATGCTAACGGTGTAAACAAATGACCCGTGCTGGCAAAATGAGTCACTTTGAGGAAATTTGCAAAACCGATGTAACGTTATTTCCATATTCTGTATTGAAAGACCTTCAAAATGATATTTAATTTGTAGGTAGTGTGCAAAAAATGACCCAGAAAAAGATGATTTGTTTTATTTTAGCTAGGTAAAACTCGTGTTTGATTGGTCAGCAGTTACGTCATCTGCAAAAACATAGGTATTTTTAGAAAATACAGTTTCTAAGCTTTCTGATGATAACAGGCACTCATGGGGTTTTCCCGGGACTTGCCCTACCAACCAAAGAAAGAGTCATGATTTATGACTTCTCATTGCCTGGACTCATAATGACGCGGTGTGCATTCCAACCAGCACGTCTCCACCGTAATAAAGTTGGTTGCATTTTGTTAAAATACGTTGGACATAATCAAATTTACCTTAGAGCAGATGTACACCACAACACCGTGCTTGGATGTCATCTGTCACGGTGTGGTGAGAAGCCCCCATTTACCCAGTCTGGCACAACCACGAACACCAGCAACAAGTACCAGAACTACGCAGACACATTCAAAAAATACAAAAACTAGAAGAGGTGAAATTAGCTGCCACTTGAGTGCAAAACACATATGTGGACTCTACATTAAAATGAATTTGAAAAACAATATTTTAAATGTCCTTGCTACTCCACTCTTACTGACTGATTTAACACTAGGGCAGCCAAAACCGGAAGCTCCACCCATAATCATTCCGACAGCAGCACCCCCAGGAATAAGGTGGATAGTTACAGTGGGGCAAAAAAGTATTTAGTCAGCCACCAATTGTGCAAGTTCTCCCACTTAAAAGATGAGAGAGGTCTCCAATTTTCATCATAGGTATACCTCAACTATGAGAGACAAAATGAGAAAAAAAAATCCAGAAAATTACATTGAATGATTTTTAATGAATTAATTGGTAAATTCCTCGGTAAAATAAGTATTTGGTCAATAACAAAAGTTTATCTCAATACTTTGTTATATACCCTTTGTTGGCAATGACAGAGGTCAAACGTTTTCTGTAAGTATTCACAAGGTTTTCACACACTGTCGCTGGTATTTTGGCCCATTCCTCCATGCAGATCTCCTCTAGAGCAGTGATGTTTTGGGGCTGTCGCTGGGCAACACGGACTTTCAACTCCCTCCAAAGATTTTCTATGGGGTTGAGATCTGGAGACTGGCTAGGCCACTCCAGGACCTTGAAATGCTTCTTACGAAGCCACTCCTTCATTGCCCGGGTGGTGTATTTGGGATCATTGTCATGCTGAAAGATCCAGCCACATTTCACCTTCAATGCCCTTGGTGATGGAAGGAGGTTTTCACTCAAAATCTCACAATACATGGCCCTATTCATTCTTTCCTTTACACGGATCAGCCGTCCTGGTCCCTTTGCAGAAAAAACAGCCCCAAAGCATAATGTTTCCACCCCCATGCTTCACAGTAGGTATGGTGTTCTTTCTCCTCCAAACACGACAAGTTGAGTTTTTACCAAAAAGCTCTATTATGGTTTCATCTGACCATATGACATTCTCCCAATCCTCTTCTGGATCATCCAAATGCTCTATAGCAGACTTCAGACAGGCCTGGACATGTACTGGCTTAAGCAGGGGGACACGTCTGGCACTGCAGGATTTGAGTCCCTGGCGGCATAGTGTGTTACTGATGTAGCCTTTGTTACTTTGGTCCCAGCTCTCTGCAGGTCATTCACTAGGTCCCCCCCCATGTGGTTCTGGGATTTTTGCTCACCGTTCTTGTGATCATTTTGACCCCATGGGGTGAGATCTTGCGTGGAGCCCCAGATCGAGGGAGATTATCAGTGGTCTTGTATGTCTTCCATTTTCTAATAATTGCTCCCACAGTTGATTTCTTCACACCAAGCTGCTTACCTATTGCAGATTCAGTCTTCCCAGCCTGGTGCAGGTCTACAGTTTTGTTTCTGGTGTCCTTTGACAGCTCTTTGGTCTTGGCCATAGTGGAGTTTGGAGTCTGACTGTTTGAGGTTGTGGACAGGTGTCTTTTATACTGATAACAAGTTCAAACAGGTGCCATTAATACAGGTAACGAGTGGAGGACAGAGGAGCCTCTTAAAGAAGAAGTTACAGGTCTGTGAGAGCCAGAAATCTTGCTTGTTTGTAGGTGACCAAATACTTATTTTACCGAGGAATTTACCAATTTTTTTCTCATTTTGTCTCTCATAGTTGAGGTATACCTATGATGAAAATTGGAGATCTCTCTCATCTTTTAAGTGGGAGAACTTGCACAATTGGTGGCTGACTAAATACTTTTTTGCCCCACTGTATATACAACTTACATGGATTACACACACAGCATTGTTGCATTTCAAGTTTTACACATGCTTTTATTGACATAACTACTGTACACACAGAGGCAGTTGGGGTGTTGGTAGAATGCTGTCAAACTGTAGTTTTATCAGCTAATAAAAAGAAAGTCACTTACTCAAATCACTGAGTTGTAATGAATCCTTGAAGACAGGATGATATTTGTGGGCACACAGGTGCGTTCCACAAGGACTGCCCATGGAAACCTAAACCAGCTGACAAGCCAGTCATCATCCTGAGCCAGAAAATCTGTCTCTAAAATACTCATTCTCTCCCCACTGCACAATTTGCAATATCCTCTAATCCTCTATTGTTAGAGGCATTTTCTGCACTTCTTTGCGCTTGCTTTTATATCCACTCATCTAATTGCGCACACTTGGATGTTTGTTCATCATGTGTCTCTGGTGTGTACAATCATTTTCACGTCGTTATCAGTCTCCCAACTTCACCTCTAAGTGTCACCAATGGACCAATAACAGTAGAAACGTACGTACACCAGCCATGAAGTCTACATGGGGCTGCACATATTTCCACGGTCATTTCATTCTTGATGCATTTGAAATTTTCCGTGGAAAAGGATGTACGCCATGTTTTTGTGCATAAGTACCCTTTGTACACGGCCCATTAACATCTCTTATCAGGTGGGGAAGGCACAACAGGGACCTTACTTCCTCAGGAAGTAAAGGCAAGCTCACCTCCCTCATCACCTGCTGCTGAATTTCTACCGAGCAGCCATTGAGAGCTTCCTGACCTACTGCTGTACAGTGTGGTTCAGAAGCTGCACCACGGAGAACAGGAAGGACTTGCAGCGGGTGTTGAGGGTGGCAGAGTAGATTTTTGGTACCACACTAATCCCTCTTGAAGACATTTACTCTGGCAGACTTCAAATGAAGGCCAGAAGCATCTCCATAGACCCTACTCACCTTGGACATTCACTGTTTTCCTCCCTCCCCTCTGGAAAAAAGATACCGGACATCCATCCATCCATCCATCTTCTACCGCTTTTCCGGAGGTCCGGGTCGTGGAGGCAGCAGTTCAAGCAGAGAAGCCCAGACTTCCTTCTCCCCAGCCACCTGCTCCAGCTCTTCAGAGGGAATACCAAGGCGTTCCCAGACCAGCTGGGAGACATAGTCTCTCCACCGAGTCCTGGGTCTGCCCCGGGGTCTCCTCCCAGTGGGACGTGCCTGAAACACCTCAAGTGGGAGGCGTCCAGGAGGCATCCTAATCAGATGCCCATACCACCTCAACTGACTCCTTTCAATGTGGAGGAGCAGCGGTTCTACTCTGAGCCTCTCCCGGATAACTGAGCTCCTCATCCTGAGGGTGAGTCCAGCAATCCTACGGAGAAAGCTCATTTCAGCCGCTTGTATCCGCGATCTCGTTCTTTCGGTCATTACCCAAAGCTCGTGACCATAGGTCAGAGTAGGAACATAGATTGACTGGTAAATCGACAGCTTTGCCTTAGAACTAAGCTCCCTCTTCACCACAACAGACCGGTACAACGTCCGCATCACTGCAGATGCTGCTCCAATCCGTCTGTCGATCTCTCGCTCCATTCTCCCCTCACTCGTGAACAAGACCCCAAGATACTTAAACTCCTCCACTTGGGGCAGGAGCCTGTCCCCAACCCGGAGAGGACAATCCACCTTTTTCCGGCTGAGGACCATGGACTCGGACTTGGAGGTGCTGATTCTCATTCCAGCCGCTTCACACTCAGCGGCAAACCGTCCCAGCAAGAGCTGTAGGTCATTGCTGGATGAAGCCAACAGGACAACATCATCTGCAAACAACAGCGATGAGATCCTGTGGTCACCAAGCATGACACCCTCCATTCCCTGGCTGCGCCTAGAAATCCTGTCCATAAAAATTATGAACAGGATCGGTGACAAAGGGCAGCCCTGGCGGAGTCCAACTCTCACTGGGAATGACTCCGACCGAGAGTTGGCAATACGAACCAAACTCTCACAACGGTCGTACAGAGACCGAATAGCTCGTAACAACAAGCCCGATACCCCATACTCCCGAAGCACCCCCCACAAAAATCCACGAGGGACGCGGTCAAACGCCTTCTCCAAGTCCACAAAACACATGTAAACTGGTTGGGCAAACTCCCACGAACCCTCAAGAATTCTCGAGAGGGTAAAGAGCTGGTCCGATGTGCCACGGCCAGGACGAAAACCACATTGCTCCTCCTGAATCCGAGGTTCGACCAACGGCCGGACTCTCCTCTCCAGTACCTTGGCATAGACCTTCCCAGGGAGGCTGAGGAGTGTGATCCCTCTAAAGTTGGAGCACACCCTCCAGTCCCCTTTTTTGAAGAGAGGAACCACCACCCCGGTTTGCCATGCCAAAGGCACTGCCCCCGACCTCCACGCAATGTTGCAGAGGCGTGTCAACCATGACAACCCAACAACATCCAGGGCCTTGAGGTACTCAGGGCGAATCTCGTCCACCCCCGGGGCCCGGCCACTAAGGAGATTTTTAACCACCTTGGCGACCTCAGCCCCTGTGATAGGCGAGTCATCCCCCTTGTCCCCAAACCCTGCTTCCTCTGTGGAAGGCGTATCAGTGGGATTGAGGAGATCCTCGAAGTATTCCTTCCACCGCCCAACGATATCCCCAGTTGAAGTCAACAGTGTCCCATCCGCACCATACACAGTGTGGACAGGGAGCTGCTTTCCCCTCCTGAGCCGCCGAACAGTTTGCCAGAATCTCTTTGAAGCCGACCGAAAGTCTTGTTCCATGGCCTCACCGAACTCCTCCCATACCCGGGTTTTTGCTTCAGCAACCACCCGAGCTGCACTCCGCTTGGCCTGCCGGTACACCTCAGCTGCTTCGGGAGTCCCACAAGCCAACCAAGCTTGATAGGACTCCTTCTTCAGCTTAATGGCCCCCCTCACCACTGGTGTCCACCACTTGGTTCGGGGGTTGCCACCACGAGATGCACCGACCACCTTGCGGCCGCAGCTCTGGGCCGCCGCTTCAACAACAGAGGTGGAGAACATGGCCCATTCAGACTCCATGTCTCCAGACTCCCTCGGAATGTGGTTGAAGTTCTTCCGGAGGTGGGAGTTGAAGACCTCCCGGACAGGGGCCTCAGCCAGACGCTCCCAGCACACCCTCACTATACGTTTGGGTCTACCAGGTCTGAATGGCTTCCTCCCCTGCCATCGGATCCAACTCACCACCAGGTGGTGATCAGTTGACAGCTCTGCACCTCTCTTTACTCGGGTGTCCAAGACATACGGTCGCAGGTCTGATGATACGATAACAAAATCAATCATCGACCTGCGACCTAGGGTGTCCTGGTGCCAGGTGCACATATGGACACCCTTATGCTTGAAGATGGTGTTCGTTATGGACAAACTGT
This sequence comes from Pholidichthys leucotaenia, assembly GCA_020510985.1. Taxonomy (NCBI): domain Eukaryota; kingdom Metazoa; phylum Chordata; class Actinopteri; order Cichliformes; family Pholidichthyidae; genus Pholidichthys; species Pholidichthys leucotaenia. Next base: position 236,150,717 of record CM035837.1, on the reverse strand, counting down.
GGTTAGCACAGAAGTCCAATAACTGAACACCACTCGGGTTCAGATCGGGCAGGCCGTTCCTCCCAATCACCCCCCTCCAGGTTTCACTGTCGTTGCCCACGTGCGCATTGAAGTCCCCCAGTAGGACAATGGAGTCTCCAGGAGGAGCACCCTCCAGCACCCCAGTCACAGACTCCAAAAAGGATGGGTACTCTGAAACATCATTTGGTGCATAGGCACAAATGATGGTCAGGACCCGTTTCCCAACCCGAAGGCGCAGGGAAGCAACCCTTTCGTCCACCGGGGAAAACTCCAATATAGAGGCAGCAAGGTGGGGCGATACAAGAATACCCACCCCTGCTCGTCGCCTCTCGCCCGGGGCAACTCCAGAAAAGGCCAAGCTCCAGCCCCTCTCCAGGAGACTGGTTCCGGAACCGGAGCTGTGTGTTGAGGTGAGGCCGACTATATCTAGCCGGTATCGCTCAACTTCGTACACCAGCTCAGGCTCCTTCCCCACCAGAGAGGTGACATTCCACGTACCAAAAGCCAGTTTAGAAAGCTTGGGATCAGTCCGCCAAGGTCTCCGCCTTTGACCGCCACCTAATCCACATAGCACCGGACCCCCATGATCCCTCCTGCAGGTGGTGAACCCACTGGAGGGCGGACCCATGTAACTCCTTCGGGCTGAGCCCGGCCGGGTCCCATGGGTGGAAACCCGGCCACCAGACGCTAGCCTTCGAGCCCCTCCCCCAGGCCTGGCTCCAGGGTGGGGCCCCGGTAACCCCATACCGGGCGGGGTACACTGAATCCTTGATATACAATTTATCATGAGAGTCTGTTGGATCGTTCTTAGTCTGGCCCTTCACCCAGGACCAGTTTGTCTTGGGAGACCCTATCAGAGGCAAATTGCCCCGGACAACATAGCTCCTGGGATCACTGGGGCACGCAAACCCCCCCACCACGATAAGGTGACGATCCATGAGGGAGAGATACCGGACAGTTAAAGCAAAAACAACCAGACTAAAACACAGCTTCTTTCCCCAGGCTGTGAAAAGTATTACCCCACCTCCATCCCATTCCCCACAGGATTGATATATCGCCTCTCCCACTCCCCTCTCCTCTTCACCCCCTTCTCCCCTCCCCTTCACTCCCAACCTCCTTCCCCTCCATAATTGCCTTACAACAATTACTGTCTGCATCGTTCTCTGTTTTACTGCTTTTACTTTATTTATACTACTGCTTCTAGAAAGTTGCTAAAACTGCATTTCACTGTTGATATTTTATACAGTGACAATAAAGCTCTATCTATCTAACACCCATCATGATTCGTGCATGGGGGATGGGGGACGGGGGTGTTACCCCACCCCTGCTGCCTTCCTTCAGCCAGGGGCCTGGGGGCTCAGCAGGTGGCCTGGGGCCCTTCATGTTGTCAAAATTCCTGGGTGCCGCCAAATGAATAGGTGCGAGCAAGGGAGTGAGAGAGTGGTGAGTGAACAAAAGAGTAGGGGAGAGTGAGGGAGTGATGAGAGGAGGTGGTGATGGTGGATTTTTTGTGGTGCTTTGCATGTCGGATGGCATCTTGGAGTGCTTGCGGTGGTCCATTGATCAGTCGCTTCGTGTGGGCGTTGAGGGTGGTGGTCTGCTTCTGTGGCTGTGGCTGCCCTGGGGCAGGTCGGTAGGGGGTGTGGCTGCTGGCAAGCGCTGGCGGTGTCCCCGCTTGCTGCCGGGCACTGGTGCACATTCAAGCTCACTGCATCTGCGCCGTGGCTGCCCCAAGTAATAAGGGTGAATGAGTGTAGGTGAGTGTGTGGGGGAGAGCCCAAGTGGATGTGAGTGAGTCAGAGTGCGAGTGAGAGTGTGTGAATAGGTGAGCATGAGTGGGTGCGGGCGATTCTGAGGGCGTGGGAGCGAGATTGAGCGGGTACAGGAGTGGGTGAGAGCGGGTGGATCCAGGAGTGCAAGTGTGGGATTGTGTGGTGGAGAGGGCGAGTGAGAGTGAGTGAGTGTGTGTGGGTGCAAGTGGGTGCGTATGAGAGCATGAGGGTGTGAGTGTGTGGAAATGGGTGTATGTGTTGGTCGGGGGCGCTGGATTGAGGGGGTGGCACTTCCTGGCTGTGTGGTCTCCCTTGGACGGGAAGGGGGTATGGCCCCCCCGTGGGGCCCCTGTGCCTTAATGCCGCCTTCTTTGGGTGTGGGGTCCTCAGGGTGTGTGGCGGCAGCGCTGGGGTGGGCCTGCTGTGGGGGGTGTCTGGGGGGGCTCGTGCTGGGGGCGCAGGCTGGTCTCCGTCCCGGGGGATGGGGGCACAGACCTTCCAGCACCTGGGGCCCTGGTGCTAGCATTGGCTGGTCCAGGGGCGGGGGTACACCTCGCCAGCCACTTGGCAGCCCAGCCTCCTTTGGCCGTCCCTCCAGGGGCGAATGCCTGGCTGTCCTGGGGGTTGTTGGCCTTGGGACATTTGTGCTCCTTTTGGCAAACCAAATCTGTTTGGCACAATAAGGGAAGCAGATTTCTGTTCTGCTTACTTAACTGCATGACAGTACAAGGGGAAGAAAAAAAAAAGACCAAATGTTCATGATGGTTTCCTGAGGCTAGTAGGGAAAGCGGGGCAGTCTGCTTAGTGACATGGCAAAGGGACTGACCAGAAAGACTAATTATTTGCATGGGCCAGGGCAGTTCTGTACAGGGTATTTTAAACTGGGTTGCCAGATGTTCGCAAATAAAATTTTGTTTGGCTCCAGAGTCAGTGAGGGCAGAGCCACTATACTCGGTGGACTTGAGCAACAACTGGATAGGAAGAGAAAGACGATTAACAGAGGGATTAGAAAGTCCACCCGTCAGGCCCCCCACAGTGACTGACGGGCTTATCTTTTACCCTCATCGGACAAAGGGCAGCGACTTTACTGGGTCTGCTACAATATAGGCAAAGTCCCTCCTCATAGCATTGCTGCCGCCCAGCAGGGCTGATGTTAGACCCAACGCCACTGGCTCAGGCGCGGAGGAGGAGGTGGTGACCACTGAAAGTGCAGTTAGTTGCGGACAGAAGGGGGCGGCGCAAAGCATTCCCTTCCTGATTGGAATAGTCAAACATCTGTAAAAAATTGCTTGTTAACTGCTCAAAGGTGTGGGCATGGTAATCAGGGCCCTGAACTATGGCTTGGGTCCATGAGAGTAACTGAGTGGAGAACCTCCTAGCCAAGGAGTTGGTTGTCAGTGGTGAGGGTGATAATAGACCTGCTGGAGTGAGCTGTGGGGGAGTGAAGGAAATAGGCCGGCCAAACCTGGGAGACTGGGGACAAAGGAGAGATGGGCAATGGACAATACCGTTGGTAAGTTGACTTACTGTGAAAGGGGGGGAAATGCACAGTCCAGGGGGTCCAATTCAAGTCTGGGATCCACATCCAATTCCAAGGATAACTGTGATCAGATTACGGCAGGAAAGACAGGGCAGACAAGACTCAGCACGCTAGGCGGTCAGCAGGGTCTAGGGAAAGCAAATGTCAAAAACATGGCAGGCAAGACAAAAATACAAACAATGCAGCTGGGCAAACATATCAGTAGGTTGAGTCTACGCGACCACACTGAGCAATGAAAGAAGATCCCTTATAAAGGGCAGTCCAAACTGGCAACAGGTGAGATCAGGGCTGCGGGTATATCACAAATCAGAGGGGAGAGAGAGAATAATGCACATAGCAAGAAGGAACCCTTACAAACAAAGGTTAAAAAGGACTTTTAAATCATTGCATTTTGTTTTTATTAACATTTTACACAACATCCCAACTTCACCAGAATTCATCATAGCAGTCTGTCGTGGGCGACAATGACTGTTTCATTTAGGTCTGATCAGATTCCTCCACATAGCTCTGTCCTTAGCCTTTCGCTGCCAGGATCTCCTGTCTATATCCAACTTCTTCACGTTTCTTTTTACGGTGTCTTTAAATCTGAGCCTTGGTCTACCCTGATTGCATTTGCACTTGCATAACTGTGAGTAGAGTAACTGCTGAGGGAGACGCTGGTGGTCCATCCTCTCAACATGTCCGAGCCATCTCAGGTTCGTCTGTATTATCATGTCCTCCATTGATGGTAGACCAGCTCGTTTCAAAACTTCTATGTTGGTTATCTTCTCTTTCCATGAGATGTTCATTACGGCTTGAAGGTGTCTCATCATGTACGCGTGGAGTTTCTTTACCTGCACTCTGTAGACAGTCCAAGTTTCAGCACCGTATAATAGAGTAGCCAGGACTGTCGCTCTGTACACTTCGCATTTCACACAGAAACATACATGTCGATTGTTCCACAGTCTCTTCCTCAAGTTTCCAAGCACAGCGCTCGCTCTTCCCATTCTGAGAGATAGTTCATCCTCCAGCATAGCATTCTCTGAAACAGTGCTCCCGAGACACTTGAAAGTCTTGCACTTGAGTAGTGGCTCTGTACCAATGCTGATCTCTTCTGGAAGTGATGCTGATAATTGGAACTTTGGTGGTTGATAAAGGCACTCTGTCTTCTTGATGTTGATTTTGAGGCTGAATTGGCTAGCTGCTCTTGCAAATTTCTCCACTAAAGATTGCATATCTTCCACACTGTGTGCAACTAGAGCACTGTCGTCTGCAAAGAGCATTTCTCTTACTATCTTTATCGATGTCTTACTCTTGGCTTTAAACTGTGCCACACTGAACAAGTCTGCTTCTTTCCTTGTTTGAATGTATACTCCTTCTGAAATGTCTTTGAAGGCCACCTCAAGCATGGTTGCCAGATATAGCGAGAAGAGTGTAGGCACCAGCACACACCCTTGTTTCACCCCGTTGCTTACTGAAAAGTCTTTAGATACTGAACCACTCATTGCCACGTTTGCTTGCATACCTGTATGGAGAACCTCGATAAGGCTGACAAACTTCTCTGTACAGCCATATTTCTTGAGTACCTGCCAAAGTCTTTGTCACGAAACAGTATCGAAGGCTTTACTGAAGTCTATGAAGACTACATAAAGCGGAATGTTCTGGTCGATACACTTTTCTTGAACCTGTTTCAAGCAGAAAAATCATGTCCATTGTGCTTCTCCCACTTCTAAAGCCGCACTGGGTTTCCGGTGGTATATTCTGCGAAATGTGTTCATTGAGTCTGTTCAGCAGTACACGTGAGAGAATCTTACCAACAGTGGCTAGTAGTGATATACCTTAGTAATTTCCACAATCTTTCCTGTCACCTTTCTTGAACAAAGGCACAATACTTGCATCCTTCCAGTCTTGAGGTACTTTATGGGCATCCCATATCTCTTGGATGAGCTTGTGCAGGCAGTTGGTCAGCTGAACACCATCAAATTTCTACACTTCTGCTGGAATTCCATCCCTTCCTGGAGCTTTACCATCCTGTGTTGTCCTGATAGCTGCCATTAGTTCATTAAGATTTGGTGGTTCATCCAGATTTGATACAGCTGGTCGCTGCACTAGAGCTTCTTTAGCCTTTTCAGTAAGATCTCCAGGGTTGTTTAGTAGTTGGTCAAAGTGGTCTGCAAATCTGTCCAGGATCTTGTCTTTCTCCTGCAAAACCGTTTCACCATCCATAGCCTTTAGTTGGATCAATCCTCTTGGATTAGGGCCATAGATTTCTCTCAAACCTGTGAAGAATATTTTCATGTCGTTCCTGTCTGCTGCAGTTTGAAGTTCCTCTGCTTTTTCATCCCACCAGTTGGACTTCGTCTCTCTGGCGTACTTCTGTAGCTCACTCTGACCCTTTGAGTATTTCTTCTTCAACCTTGTTGTACACTGTAGGTTTTCCTGCCTAGCTGTATTCCTCGCTTCTAGTAGTTTCTTCAGATGTTCATCATGCTCATCAAACCAAACTTGATGTTTCCTCTCAGGGTGTCCTAATACATCACTCGCAGTCTGATACACCGTATCTTTCAGTGTTGCCCATTTCTCTTCTATGTCATACTCTGAGTTGTCGCTGTCCCAGTTTTTCAAGTTTTCATCCATTTCTCGTGTAAGTTCTTCCTGCTTCTTTTGGCCTTTCAGTGCACTAGTGTTTAGCTTCCGTGGTGGCTTCACTCCCATCCTGCAGTGCTGTTTTCATCTCCAAATCCTTAATCTAGATCTCAGCATAACACAATCAGTACCACAGTCCACGCCTCTCATTGCTCTGGTGTCCAGTACATCCCTTATGTCTCTTTGCCTGATTATGATGTAGTCTAACAAGTGCCAGTGCTTGGATCTTGGGTGCATCCATGTCTTCTTGTATGTGTTCTTGTGCTTAAATAGAGTGTTGGTTATCACAAGGTTGTACTCTGAACATAGTGCAAGCAGAAGTTCTCCATTAGCATTGCACTTGCCTACTCCATGACTGCCTAGCACTCCTTTCCATTTCTCAGTGTCTGAACCAACTCTGGCATTAAAATCTCCAACGAGTATCAGCCTGTCATCAGTCGGTACACGCCTGATAGTCTCACGTAAATCGCTGTAGAACTCTTCCTTCACCTCCTCTGTGTTGGTCATTGTTGGGGCATATACACTGATGAGTGTGGCATACATCTTCCGCTGTAGTGGGAGTCTCATAGTCATTATCCTGTCATTGATTGGCACCGGTTCCTCATCAAGCATTGCTGCTATCTCCTTTCTAACTGGAAAGCCCACTCCTGCTTCTCTCCTTTCTTGAGTTGATCTCCCACTCCAAAAGAAGATGTACCCATGGTCTTCCAAGCTGTCATATCCAGGAAATCTTGTTTCACTAAGTGCAGTTATGTCTAAATTGTACCTGTTCATTTCCAGGGCCACAAGCATGGTCTGTCTTTCTGGGCACTGTGATGTTGTTCTGTCCAACAGAGTGCATACATTCCATTCTGCTACACACAAGGCTGCTGTTTTCCTCTTCTTTTGTCGTCCTGCTCCTAGCTTACTTTTTGCTGCCTGTCGGAGTGTAACAGATCAGCGCGGACCTTGAAAGCCATTTCATGAAACTGCTCCCAAATATTTGAGTACCGCTAGCTTTTGCTGGACTAGCAGCACATTCTTGGCAGATAAAGGTATTATCAGTGGCAAGGATAAGCCAAGACAAACTGACTCCAGTATCTGTTGCAGTGACTGACCAGATGATAACTTTGTTTATCTCTGCTCTTTGTGTAGTGCATGTCACAATGCACTGACTGGCACAGTCCACCACAGACCTTGCGACAGATGTGTTTATCTGCCAGGATGTCCAGTCTCACCCCGTGTAACTGGGAGTGGTCCACCACAGACCTGTGGCAGATATTGTTTTTAGTTCTGCCAAGATGCCCTGTTTCACCTTCCACGCCCTTGGAAGGGCGGGGTTGTCGGTTGGGTCGCCGGCAGCCAGACCCATGAGACAGGTTGTACCACTTTTCGTGGTTATCTGGTAGCAAGCAAGCCACAATTAGTGTTGTAAATTCACATCATATATTTTTTCAGCAGTTAAATTTGTTAAGTAATGTTAGGAAGACAGTTGGTGGATAAACACTATTGCAAATATCACATCTGTACAGTGAATGAATATTTTATCAAACAAAGGTGGGCAAACCTCTGTTGGAGGTAGAATCTATCCTGTAAATCCAATTCTTATATGCTATTGCATTTCATACATCTTACTATATTAACAGATATGGATGTGATTCATGTTGTGTTTGAAAAATCTGTGCAAAAAAAATTGATGAAAACTACTAGAAAGTAATGAACTTTTAAAAAATTGAATAGAACTTTGTAGTTCTGAAAGATATATAAAACAAACTTACTTGAACATGTAAATTAGACTAACCATTTTGTCATAAATGCCCTTTGCAGGGCAGGAATGAGGCACCAAATGCCAACAGTGAGTTTGTGTATTTATTAAGGAAAAGTAACAAAATAACAAGCCACGAGGGGCAGAACACAAACTATACATGCGATACAGAGTGGTGAAATAATGAGAGAAATAAAGAGTTACAATAAACAGTTACATGCAAAGAGCGAGGGCGAAACCTAACGCCGTACAAAAGACTGGAACCGGGCATAGGGATTCCAGTCAGAAAAGGCGAGGTCGCAGCGAGGAGTGAGCCTCAACTGCCACCTTAAATAATAACACTCAGGGCTAAGGGCCAAACAGTTGAGGAGAAAACGTAATCACTGAATCATAGTCAGCTGTGACAGGACCAGCTTGACAGCCGGAAGTCCGGCCACGACACTGTCACAGTAAAAGCACCAGAGATACAAATAACAGAACTAGAAATACAAAGAAAAAGGGGAAAATACTGACTGACTCGAGCGCGGATCTGCTCCGCACTCGGATCACTACACATTTAGACAGTGAAATGGAATAATCAAGAGTTTCCCATTGATTCTATACATCCTGTTACAGTCGGGGCAGTACGATCACACTTCATACTGTAGGTCCATTTCTGGACCAGTGCTTCTTAGGCTATCCCTCAGTTTTGTTATTGGTCTCCACTAAGTCCTTTGAGGAATATCTGTCTCTTTAGCTGCTAAATGCTCCACCATGTTCAACAGTGCATCACCAACTACATCTGGTGCTGAGCAGGTGCTGTGCAATTTCTTTTTTAAACTCTGTAGCCAAAAACAGCTGGCCAAAATCAACACAATTAGAGTGGTGAAAGCCAGAACTGTGAAGCTGCAAGCTGAACAACTAAAGGTTTAGGTAAAACTCACTTTAAAGACTTGAATGATTATTCTCTGTCACAGTGCATATTCTCTACAGTATACCGATAAATGCATAAACAAAACTGTTAAGATGAATCCGAAACTCACAATTCATTTAATATTTCCATTTTCTCTCATTGTACGGTAGATGTTATAGTTTGTCTTCCACTTAAAATATGCTACAGTGGGGAAATAAGTATTGGACACATCAACATTTTTCTCATTAAACATATATCTGATGGAGCCATTGACCTGAGATTTTCACCAGATATCAGTAACAACCCAAGTAATCCATAATTACAAAGAAATCAAGGCAACCATGTTCACAAAACAAGTTATATTTAATAAAGTGGAATGACACAGGGAATACGTTTTGAACACTTGAAGAAAAAGAGGTGCAAAAAGGCACAGAAAGTCAAGAAAGCAGCTGAAATCCATGACAAGTTAGGAAGCCATCCCATCCCCCATCAGTGCAAATTAATTTCAGCTGCATACGTCAAATAGGTTCATTTTGTCTTCTTTTAATTATTTATCTTTTGTTCATATGAAAGACAAAAAAAGACAAAAAAATTTTTGTCTTTCATATGAACAAAAGATAAAAAAATAATTTCAGCTGGTTAAGTCCTGACTGACAGCCTTTTAAAAGGTCTGTGAATGTCAGATTGTCAAACCACAAAGAACTTATGATGGGTAGAAGCAAAGGTCTCTCTTTAGACCTTTGCAACCTTATTGTAGCAAAATATAATGATGTCATTGGTTACAGGTGCATTTCTAAACTGCTGAACATTCAAGTGAGCACTGTTGGGAGCCATCATTCAGAAGTGGAAAGAACATCATTTTACCATAAACCGGACATGACCAGGAGCTCCTCACAAGATTTCTGACAGAGGAATCAAAAGAATTATCAGAAGAGTTATCCATGAGCCAAAGAAATCTCGTGGAGAGGTCTAGAAAGACCTGGAGTTAGCAGATAGTGCTGTTTCAAAGAAAACAATAAGTAATGCACTCAAATGACATTTATGCCCGCTCAGCTTACAAGACTCCATTGCTGAAGAAAATGCATGTTGAATCTCATTTTAAGTTTGCTGCACAACATTTGGGCAAGCCAATAATGACACTGCACATCAGCCCAAAAACACCATACCAACAGTGAAGTTTGGAGGTGAAAGCATCATGGTGTGGGCGTGTTTTTCAGCACATGGCTCAGGTAGACTTCATATAATTGAAGGAAAGATTAATGGACAAATGTACAGAGACATCCTTGATAAGAACCTGTTACCATCTGCCAAGATGCTGAAGATGAAATGAGGGTGGACATTTCAGCAAGACAATGATCCCAAACACACAGCCAAGGAAACTCTCAATTGACTCCAGAGAAGGAAAATAAAGCTGTTAGAATGGCCCAGTCAGTCACCTGACCTGAATCCAATTGAAAATCTTTGGAACGAACTGAAAATCAGAGTTCATACAAGACACCATGGAACCTTCAAGATTTGAAGACAGTTTGTGTGGAAGAATGGGCTAAAATCGCTCCTGAACAATGCCTGCGCCCAGTTTCTCCATACAGGAGGTGTCTGGAAGCTGTTATTACCAATAAAGGCTTTTCTACTAAATTTTAAATAAATTTCACCAAGTGTGTTCAATACTTATTCCCTGTGTCATTCCACTTTATTAAATATAACTTATTTTGTGAACACAGTTGCCTCGGTTTCTTTGTATGTATGGATTACTTGGGTTGTTACTGATATCTGGTGAAAATCTCAGGTAAATAGCTACATCAGAAATACGTTTAATGAGAAAAAATGTTGACGTGTTCAATACTTATTTCCTCCACTGTATAAAATAAAACATCTTACACAGCTCCTATGTATTGGAAATGGTGAATGCTGTCACTAGTTTGTCTATACCAGGGGTGTCCAATCATGTGCCATGGAGGACCAAAACCCAACAGGCTTTACCTCCAACCAGTGTCTTCAACAGCAGATTCCACTGAACTTCTTCCCACTGATTACTGATAAATGAAAACACCTGCTGAAGAGACTGGGTAGAAGAGAAAATCTGCAGGGCCTTGGCCCTCCATGGCACATGATTGGACACCCCTGGTCTATCCAGTCGCAAGAAAGAGTATGTGAACTCTTTGCAATTTCCTGGTTTCCTGCATTAATTGGTACAAAATGTAATCTGATCTACATCTAAGTCCCAAGTAATATACAAACACAATGTCCTTAACCACACAAACAATTATCATATTTCTTGTTTTTATTGGACACATCCATTAAAGATGGATGGAAAAGTAAGTGAACTGATTTCAACAAAAGCCAGGAGTCAGCAAACCTGGAGTCCAGGCAATGAAACAAGATTAGAGCCAGGTGAGCGAATGAAATTTTTGCCAACTTAGTATTTATTTAGTACTATGACTACTCTCCCTAGAAGTGGGCGCCCAGACAAGCTCACTCAAAACGCACAACGCAGAATGTGCAATCAGGTAAAAAAGAATCCTAGAGCAACAGCTAAAGGCTTGAAGGAATCATTGGAGCTGGTTAACATCTCTGTTCATGACTCTGCCTTATTCAAATCATTGAACACAGTGTTCACCAGGGACGGTTCTAGGATCAGAGCTTTAGGGGTGCTGAGCATCCAGTGAGCTCCACCACACACACACACACACACACACACACACACATTATTTTGTTAGAGTTATCATCTTTCATACATCTCCTCCCTGGCTGCTAGTTAGTGAACATGGTATGTGATGATACATAAAAACAGTGACAGCTTGGATTTAATATTTTGATTATACCAAAACAACAACAGCTTCTTTCTCCCAAATTCAAACAATGCACAGTGGTTGATTGACAATGCAACCATTAAAGAAAAATGTCTGCTAATAGCTGTCTTAGCCAGGGCTGGACTGGGACAAAAAAATTTGCCCTGGCATTTTTGGTCCAATTTGTTTAGTAGCGACATTCAACCATCACACTTAATGGTCTGACAGAGGTCAGAATTATCCCACTTTTGCCCTTAACAAGTGAATCCCTGGTTTTAAAGAAAGAAAGAAAGAAAGAAAGAAAGGTTACTTTATTATCTATTTTATATAAATACTTTGTCATAATTTTAAAGCCTAAAAATTTTCCGGGAGGTCTTCAACTCCCACCTCCGGAAGAACTTCAACCACATTCCGAGGGAGTCTGGAGACATGGAGTCTGAATGGGCCATGTTCTCCACCTCTGTTGTTGAAGCGGCGGCCTAGAGCTGCGGCCGCAAGGTGGTCGGTGCATCTCGTGGTGGAAACCCCCGAACCAAGTGGTGGACACCAGTGGTGAGGGGGGCCATTAAGCTGAAGCGAGGAGTCCTATCAAGCTTGGTTGGCTTGTGGGACTCCCGAAGCAGCTGAGGTGTACTGGCAGGCCAAGCGGAGTGCAGTTCGGGTGGTTGCTGAAGCAAAAACCCGGGTATGGGAGGAGTTCGGTGAGGCCATGGAACAAGACTTTCGGACGGCCTCAAAGAGATTCTGGCAAACTGTCCGGCGGCTCAGGAGGGGAAAGCAGCTCCCCGTCCACACTGTGTATGGTGCGGATGGGACATTGTTGACTTCGACTGGGGACATCGTCGGGCGGTGGAAGGAATACTTCGAGGATCTCCTCACTGATACGCCTTCCACAGAGGAAGCAGGGTTTGGGGACAAGGGGGATGACTCGCCTATCACAGGGGCTGAGGTCGCCAAGGTGGTTAAAAATCTCCTTGGTGGCCGGGCCCCGGGGGTGGACGAGATTTGCCCTGAGTACCTCAAGGCCCCTAGATGTTGTTGGGTTGTCATGGTTGACGCGCCTCTGCAACATTGCGTGGAGGTCGGGGGCAGTGCCTTTGGCATGGCAAATCGGGGTGGTGGTTCCTCTCTTTAAAAAAGGGAACCGGAGGGTGTGCTCCAACTTTAGAGGGATCACACTCCTCAGCCTCCCTGGGAAGGTCTATGCCAAGGTACTGGAGAGGAGAGTCCGGCCGTTGGTCGAACCTCGGATTCAGGAGGAGCAATGAGGTTTTCGTCCTGGCCGTGGCACATCGGACCAGCTCTTTACCCTCTCGAGAATTCTCGAGGGTTCGTGGGAGTTTGCCCAACCAGTTTACATGTGTTTTGTGGACTTGGAGAAGGCATTTGACCGCGTCCCTCGTGGATTTTTGTGGGGGGTGCTTCGGGAGTATGGGGTATCGGGCTTGTTGTTACGAGCTATTCGGTCTCTGTACGACCGTTGTGAGAGTTTGGTTCGTATTGCCAACACTTGGTCGGAGTCATTCCCAGTGAGAGTTGGACTCCGCCAGGGCTGCCCTTTGTCACCGATCCTGTTCATAATTTTTATGGACAGGATTTCTAGGTGCAGCCAGGGAATGGAGGGTGTCATGCTTGGTGACAACAGGATCTCATCTCTGTTGTTTGCAGATGATGTTGTCCTGTTGGCTTCATCCAGCAATGACCTACAGCTCTTGCTGGGACGGTTTGCCGCTGAGTGTGAAGCGGCTGGGATAAGAATCAGCACCTCCAAGTCCGAATCCATGGTCCTCAGCCGGAAAAAGGTGGATTGTCCTCTCCGGGTTGGGGACAGGCTCCTGCCCCAAGTGGAGGAGTTTAAGTATCTTGGGGTCTTGTTCACGAGTGAGGGGAGAATGGAGCGAGAGATCGACAGACGGATTGGAGCAGCATCTGCAGTGATGCGGACGTTGTACCGGTCTGTTGTGGTGAAGAGGGAGCTTAGTTCTAAGGCAAAGCTGTCGATTTACCAGTCAATCTACGTTCCTACTCTCACCTATGGTCACGAGCTTTGGGTAATGACCGAAAGAACGAGATCGCGGATACAAGCGGCTGAAATGAGCTTTCTCCGTAGGATTGGTGGACTCACCCTCAGAGATAGGGTGAGGAGCTCAGTCATCCGGGAGAGGCTCAGAGTAGAACCGCTGCTCCTCCACATTGAAAGGAGTCAGTTGAGGTGGTACGGGCATCTGATTAGGATGCCTCCTGGACGCCTCCCACTTGAGATGTTTCAGGCACGTCCCACTGGGAGGAGACCCCGGGGCAGACCCAGGACTCGGTGGAGAGACTATGTCTCCCAGCTGGTCTGGGAACGCCTTGGTATCCCCTCTGAAGAGCTGGAGCAGGTGGCTGGGGAGAGGGAAGTCTGGGCTTCTCTGCTTGAACTGCTGCCTCCGTGACCCGGACCTCCGGAAAAGCGGTAGAAGATTGATGGATGGATGGATGGAAAAATTTTCCAGAGGTGCAAAACTTTGACAAAAAGCTACAAAATTACAAGAAAAAAACCATCACAAACATGTATGTAGGATTGGGGTTTTATTGTGTGATGACGCAACCCGAAGGCGGCGTCATCACACCACACTGTAATAAGGGGCTCCACCATTTGGAGCGCTCTTGCCCAGAAGACTCCACACACTGCCATATAGTTCTCATTAAAGTTCAGTTCCAGTGCAACCTCCTCTTCTGTCTCATTTCATGCCAGGTTTGTGAACCTAACAATATATACAATAAAAGCTTCAAATTTACCACAATTACGGAACAAATTTATAGGGACGACTGCCCATCCATCCATCCAACCATCCATCTTCTACCGCTTAATCCTTTTCCGGTCGCAGGGGGGCTAGAGCCTACCCCAGCATCTTTGGGCGAAAGGCAGGGTACACCCTGGACAGATCGCCAGTCCATCGCAGGGCCAACACAGACAGACAGACAACCATTCACTCTCACAGTCATACCTAAGGACAATTTAGGATCGGGACAACTGCCCATTTATTTAAAATATGTACTAAATTCATAAGAGAAAAAAATGCAAAATTACAAGAAAAACAACCTTGAATTTAAAAGATAAAAAGTTACAGATTTATGTCAAAAACTGCTAATTTATGAGGAAAAAAAATCACATATGTATAATTACAGTCATTGAGAATGTAAACACAGGAAGTTATTTAAAAGATTTAATAAGTTCATTAAGAAAAAGGAAATTAATAAGTTGTTGAGACAAATGTCAGAAAATTACAAGAGAAATGTAGCTGATTTGCAATAAGGAAAAAGTCAATGGAAAGATTCGGGAAAATTATTGAAGCAAAAATACAAAGACAGAAGAAAAGCAGCTTGGGCAGCTCGGTGGTGCAGTGGTTGGCACTGTGGCAGCACAGCAAGAAGGTCACAGGATCAATCCCACCCCCTGACCATCGGTGACCCTTCTGTGTGGAGTTTGCATGTTCTGCCTGTGTCTGCGTGGGTTTACCCCGGGTACTCAGGTTTCCTCCCACAGGCCAAAAACATACAAGTTAGGTTAACTGGAGACTCTAAAGTGGCCCTAGGTGCGAATGAGGAAGGGATTGGTGCCGCACCGCGGCTGCCTCATCCATCCAGGTGGATGTCCTGAATTTCCATCCGGGATTAACCAAGTACACAAGATACAAAAAAAGATGCAAAGTCACAAATTCAAGAAAAAAATGTCAATCCATGAGCAAAAATTTTCAAATTTCATGAAGTTTCTTAAAAAGTTGGTAATAAAAAAATCATAAAAAGTAGGTAATTTATGAGAACTCTAAATTCACATAAAAATTTCCATATTATCAATTTAAAAAAATCTCTAATTTAGGTGGTAGAGTAGCCTGAAATTGTGCACAAGCAAACGTAAAGCAGGTTATCTCTGTACAGTGGTGTGAAAAAGTGTTTACCCCCTGTCATAAATCACCCTGGCAGGGGCGGACTGAGGACACCAAACGCTGGACTGTGAGTTGCAACAATGTTTAGTAACAAAACACACAAAAATAACAAAGACAAAAACACATAACATAAAAGGAGGTACTGTAGGTTCAGGTAGGCATGCGGAAACACCAGGAGAGATGGGGCTTACGTCTAGTGAGAAACGGGAGAGAAGCCTGGACGGGACTAGGCTGGGAGCGTATGGAAACGCCAGTAAAAAAGGGAATAAAGAGTCCTCAGCTAAGATGGAGTCGCACCCGTAAAAACACACAGAGTTACACACAGAAGGAAACAGTAGGATGCTGCAACGAGTTAGCGTTGCAGCATCCTAAAGTAGGCACAGGGGAATGACCAAATGATGAGCAGGTGTTGGTGACATGAGCGAGGATGATTAGACTAACACTGACAGCTGTGATAGCCCGTGAACAGAGCTTAAAATAGAGAAGAAATAAATCAAGCTTTCAAAAATAAAAGCACAGACTGGAAACATGGCCAAAAGGAAACAGACTTTTCTTGATTGAGAAGAGGTGTGGCAGTAATCAGGCCTGGGTGTGGCTAAGAAACTGAACTCAGCTTTCCAAAGACGTAATAAACCACAGTTAATTTATGTTTTAACTGACATGGTGTATAGACCCACTGATCAGACTCAGACTCAGGAATAGATACAATTGAGTTTATTAACAATGATGTGTGTGTGTGTGTGTGTGTGCATGCGTGGATGTGTAGTCAGCAGCGGCTGGGGGAGAGCAGAACACCGAAAGACCCGGCAACCCTAGGGACAAACAGAAGCAGGAACAGTTAGAGGTTATCACCGCTGGGGATGTGCAGTTTAGACCAAAACTTACTATTTGCAGAGATGTTAAGCGGCTCAGGTTCAGCTCGGCGGCTATGGCAAGGAGGACAGTGTTCTCCGTTCTCGTCGCAGCTGCTGGAGGTGAATGTCTGCAGGGTGAGTGGTGAGGCGTTGTGCGCTGCTAGGAAGGAAGGAAGGTGGTCCGCCGCCACAGAGAGAGGAAGATCCGCTGCCACAGAGCTCCGCCTGTGCACAGGGGACTGAGAGAGAGGTTAGAGGGAATGAGCGAGGCTTACCTGAGCTGGAGGGGATTTCTTCCAGACGCCGGTAGGCAGGAGGCTAGGAGCGAGGACAAGGGTAGGCTTAGACTGGAACTCAGGAACGATGATGAAGGCAGGAAAAGGTCGTGTGGAGAGAAGACAGATGATTCTGCACTGATCCCAGGGCAGCGCAGTTAATATAGCCCAGACCATGATGAGGAGCAGGTGTGCGCACAGCTGAAGGGAATGAACACTGGAGCAGACCATTACAGTACTCCCCCCCCCCTACGAGACGCCTCTCAGTGGTCGATCCAACATACCTGGGTGCGCCCGATGGAAATCCCTGATGAAGTCTTTATCCAAGCCGAAGGAGGGACACACCCAGGATCTCCATTCTGGCCCGTAGGCCTCCCGGTCCACCAAGTATTGTAGGCCGCGACCCCGGCGACGGGCGTCCAGGATGGCATTGACCTTCCATGCTGGGTCGCCGTCGAACACCATTGGCGGAGGTGGAGTCCTGGGAGGGGGACACAGAGGGCTGGAACAGAAGGGTTTGAGCTGAGACACTTGGAATGTAGGACGGAAGCGGAGGGAGGGGGGGAAAGCTAGGTGCACAGAGACAGGATTAATAATGCGGGAGATGGCAAAAGGCCCAATGAACTGTTGGGACAACTTCTTAGTTTCTGCCTTCAGGTTAATATTTTTGGTGGATAGCCATACCTGCTGACCCACCTGGTAGGAAAGGGCTGGTGTCCTGTGGCGGTTGGCAACCGTGGAATTGCGCTCTGCCGTGCACCGTAGTGACGTCCAGGTCGCTTTCCACAGCCGGCGGCAGCGCCTCAGGTGTGCCCGGACAGATGGGACGGCGATGTCTCCCTCCTCCTCAGAATCAGAATCAGAATCAGAATCAGCTTTATTGCCAAGTATATTTACAAGTAAACATACGAGGAATTTGACTTGACATTGGACGCGCACGGTAGGCGCATCCAATGACGCGGCGCCATGCAAGGCGCCTGTCATACAGTGGAGGTAACCCGTTGTTTCCTGAGGAAACAATGGGGGGTTGTATCCGAGCGAAGCCTTGAATGGGGACAGGCCAATAGCCGAGGAGACCGTCGTATTGTGGACGTGTTCAATCCACGGTAGATGCGTGCTCCATGAAGCTGGGTTGGTGGTGGCCACACACCACAGTGCAGCCTCCAGCTCTTGGTTAGCCTACTCACATTGCCCGTTGGACTGAGGGTGGTATCCGGATGACAGACTCACCGTAGCCCCAAGGGCATTGCAGAAACACCTCCACACCTGGGAAATGAATGGGGGACCCCGGTCGGAGACGATGTCCAGGGGGACCACGTGCAGTCTCACCACGTGCTGGATGAGCAGGTCCACCATCTCCTTTGCCGTAGGCAGCCCCTGCAGGGGAATGGAGTGAGCAGCCTTGGAAAACCTGTCGACAATGGTGAGAACAACAGTATGGTTATTAGAAGGTGGGAGGCCGGTGACGAAATCCAATGCCATATGGGACCAGGACCTGCTGGGAGTAGGGCGAGGGTGGAGCAGCCCGGCTGGAGAGGATGAGAACGTTTTGCCAGCGGCGCACTGGGGGCAGGCACGGATCTACTCCCCAACGTCCTTCTGCAGTGAGGGCCACCAAAACGTTCTTTGAAGAAGCACCACCATGCGAACCCTCCCAGGGTGACACGAGAACCTGGATGCGTGGGCCCAATGGATAACTTCGCCCCGAATGGCCGATGGGACGAACAGCTTCCCCGCCGGCCCCCTGCCCAGGTCCGCTTCGGCGTCCTGTGCCCTCAAGACCTTCTCCCTGATGCCCCATGAGAGGGTGCCCACGACACATGAAGGAAAAACAATAGGGTGTTCTGCAGTCTCAGTAGCATCCGAGGCAAACTGCCTGGAGAGAGCGTCCGGTTTGATCTTTTTGGACCCGGGGCGGTACGTGATGGTAAAGTCAAAGCGTCCAAAGAACAGGGACCAGCGGACCTAGCGTGCATTCAGACGCTTAGCCATCCGGAGGTATTCCAGGTTCTTGTGGTCCATCCAAACCACAAACGACTGAGAGGCCCCCTCCAACCAATGGCGCCACTCCTCCAGTGCGAGCTTGATTGCCAGGAGCTCTCTGCCGCCGATGTCGTAATTTTGCTCCGCAGGGGACAACCGACGAGAGAAGAAAGCACACAGTCGGATCCTGCCATCTGTCGGGGACCGCTGAGAAAGAACGGCTCCCACCCCCGAGTCAGAGGCATCCACCTCCACCAGGCACTGGAGAGCAGGGTCCACCTGAGCCAGGATGGGGGAGTCAGAGAACTTCTTCTTGAGGACCACAAAAGCCATAGCCACCTCCTCCGTCCACCGGAAGGGGACCTTGGGAGAAGTGAAATGCATCAAGGGGAGAGCAATAGTGCTGTATTTCTGCACAAAGCGGCGGTAAAAATTGGTGAACACCAAAAACTGCTGAAACTGTTTCCTGGAAGAGGGAGTGGGCTATTCTACCACCGCCTTTATCTTGCTGGGGTCTGGGAGGATCTTGTTATGGGAAGTAACAAAGCCCAGGAAGGATGTCTTGGAGGCATGAAACTCGCACTTCTCGGCCTTGATGAATAGTTTATTTTCCAGGAGCCGCTGCAAAACCCGCCTCATATGCACCCGATGCTCATCCGAACACTGTGAAAAAATTAGAATAACATCAAGATAAACGAACACAAAAACACACAGAAAATCCCTCAGCACGTCGTTGATTAGGCTTTGTAACACAGCGGGGGCATTGGTCAGACCAAATGGCATTACCAGGTACTCGAAGCGTTCGCTGGGGGTCCGAAACCCCGTCTTCCACTCATCGTCCTCCCGGATCCGCACCAGGTGGTAGGCGTTCCGGAGATCCAGCTTGGTGAACCAGGAGGCCCCCTGGAGGGAATCAAATGCCGTGTTAAGAAGAGGAAGGGTGCGTTTGTCCTTGACGGTGATGTTATTTAATTCTCTAAAATCAATGCATGGTCTCAGTGAACCATCCTTCTTGCCAACAAAAAAAACCCCGCCCCCACCGCTGAGGATGACGGCTGAATTATGCCAGAGTTCAAAGATTCTTTAATATAAGCCTCCATGGCTTCCCGCTCCGGAGGTGACAGGCTGCACAGGTGACTCGACGGCAGTGGGGCTCCGGCATGAAGGTTGATGGCGCAGTCATATGGGCGGTGAGGAGGAAGAGAAAGAGCTTGGGTCTTACTGAAGGTGGCCCCAAGGTCATGGTACTCCGGGGGAACTTTGGACCAATCGGAGAGGGGGTGTGATGGGAGCACCCAGGGACATGGATGGCGAGCAGGCGGCAGATTGAAGACAGGCGCCGAGACAGAAAGAGCTCCAAGACATCACGTTCCCAGAGCGCCAGTCAATGGAGGGGTTATGGAGGCGTAGCCAGGGGTAGCCGAGAATCACTGGGGAAGAGGAGACCAGCAACACAAAAAACTTCAACTCCTCCCGATGGTTACCAGAAATAATGACAGACACTGGGGCGGTCTGCTGAGATACTATGGCAAGGGGGGACTTTGGACAAAGCGATTAGTCTCAGTGGGGTCTTAAGCGATTGATAGGGAAGACCCAACCAGGTTGCCAGATCCCCCGAAATAAAACTCTGGTCCGCCCCCAAATTAATTAATGCGTGTGTAACAATTTCCCTATGGTTGTGAATGAAATGAATGGTGAGAAGAAACTTGGAGAGGGGATTAGGTTGAGGTGAGTCTGTGAGACCCCTACTGCGATGCACGGACTTCCCCTTTTGGCCATAGAGTGCATGACGCTACCTCGTGCTCCTCGCTCTCACAGTAGAGGCACAGCCCCAACTCACGGCAGTGCTGTTTTTTCCTCTGGAGGTAACCTGGACTGTCCCATCACCATAGGTTCCGGGACCTCGGGGAAATCTGAGGGAGGTAGAGCCAATAGGGAAGGCTGAGGGGCGTGGCGATACTGGGCACCCAAGCGACCGGAAGCTCTGCGTTCTGCTGCCCGTTCCCTTAGTCTGTTGTCCAGATTTATGGCTAGGGAAATTAACTCGGTCAGCTAGGGCTAAGACTTCTGGTGAAGATACTGCACAGCAAAGCGTCCTCCCACCCCACCTTAGTGGCCACCACCCGGAAATTGACGGCGTAGTCAGCCACGGCTTGGTACCCTGACTCAAATTCAACAGCCGGGAGGTAAGCACACTATCACGGGCAGAGTGGTCGAACACTTCCTCAAACTCACAGATGAACTGATTGTACAGACGTGGACAAAATTGTTTGTACCCCTCTGTTAATGAAAGAAAAAACCACAATGGTCACAGAAATAACTTGAATCTGACAAAAGTGGTAATAAATAAAAATTCTATGAAAATTAACCATTGAAAATCAGACAATGCTTTTGAATTGTGGTTCAACTGAATTATTTTAAAAAACAAACTCATGAAACAGGCCTGGACTAAAATGATGGTACCCCTAGAAAAGATTGAAAATAATGTGACCATAGGGACATGTTCAACCAAGATGTGTCCTCCAATTAACATCACAGGTGTCTACAAACTTGTAATCAGTCAGTCGGCCTATTTAAAGGGTGACAAGTAGTCACTGTGCTGCTTACCTCCCGGTTGTTGAATTTGAGTCAGGGTACCAAGTCCGTGGCTGACTACTCCGTCGATTTCCGGGTGGTGGCCACTGAGGTGAGGTGGGAGGACGCTTTTCTGTGACCATTGTGGGTTTTTCTTTCATTAACAGAGGGGTACCAACAATTTTGTCCACGGCTGTATGTCAGGCTGGTATAGTTCATCCTAGCCATAATGGCGTAGGCCCATGCTAACGCTCGCCCTTCCAATAGGTTAATTATGTAGCCAATTTGGCTGTGATCAGTGGGAAAGTCCCCAGGCACCCGCTGAAAAACTATCTCACATTGCATAATAAATCCCCTAGCCTCCCCTAGTTTACCACTAAAACGGGTGGCAGTGGGAACGGGGATTAGCCGGGAAGGACACCCCTGCCTGGGTTGGCCGGAAGGGGAGCTAGCGGGAGCTGAGGAGCTGCTTGGGGCCGAAGGAGCCGGAGGAAATGCCTGTGGACCTGCCAGGCAATCCATCCGGTCCATTACACGGGCTAATTGGGTGAGGATAATTTGCTGTTGATAAGCTAATTGATCTATTCAAGTCTCCACGTTGTTAACTTTGCGCACCAAAGCGCTGTCAGCTGGGTCATTCTGGCGGAGTCGTACTGACATGGTGTATAGACCCAGTGACCAGACTCAGACTCAGGAATAGATACAATTGAGTTTATTAACAATGATGTGTGTGTGTGTGCATGCGTGGGTCTGTAGTCAGAAGCGGCTGGGGGAGAGCAGAATACCGTTAGACCCGGCAACCCTAGGGACAAACAGAAGCAGGAACAGTTAGAGGTTATCACCACTGGGGATGTGCAGTTTAGACCAAAGCTTACTGTTTGCAGAGATGTTAAGTGGCTCAGGTTCAGCTCGGCGGCTACGGCCAGGAGGACAGTGTTCTACGTTCTCATAGTGGCTGTTGGAGGTGAATGTGTGCAGGGTGAGTGGGAGGCGTTGTGCGCCGCTAGGAAGGAAGGGAGGTGGTCCGCCGCCACAGAGAGAGGAAGATCCGCCACCACGGAGCTCCGCCTGTGCACAGGGGACTGAGAGAGAGGTTAGAGGGAATGAGCGAGGCTTACTTGAGCTGGAGGGGATTTCTTCCAGACGCCAGTAGGCAGAAGGCTAGGAGCGAGGACAAGGGTAGGTTTAGACTGGAACTCAGGAACGATGACAAAGGCAGGAGAAGGTCGTGTGGAGAGAAGACAGACGACTCCACACTGATCCCAGGGCAGCGCGATTAATATAGCCCAGACCATGATGAGGAGCAGGTGTGCGCACAGCTGAAGGGAATGAGCACTGGAGCAGACCATTACATTAACAAGGGGGGCAATCACTTTTTCACACAGGTTTTGATATTTTTTTTTTACCATTAATAATAAAAATCTTCATTTAAAAACTGCATTTTGTGTTTACTTTTGTTATCTTTGTCAAATATTTAAATTTGTTTGATGATCTGAAACATTTACGTGTGACAAACACAAAAAAATAATAAATCAGGAAGGGGGCAAACACTTTTTCACACCACTGTATATTATCATTTAAATAAACATATTAGGCATTACCCCAAAATAGTTAAGAAGTACTGAAATTTAAAGAAACCCTTTAAACTCTTTACCCTCTCGAGAATCCTCGAAGGTTCGTGGGAGTTTGCCCAACCAGTATACATGTGTTTTGTGAACGTGGAGAAGGCATTTGACCGCGTCCCTTGTGGTTTTTTGTGGGGGGTGCTTCAGGAGTATGGGGCATCAGGCTTGTTGTTCTGAGCTATCCGGTCTCTATACGACTGTTGTGAGTTTGGTTCGTATTGCAATCACTCAGTCGGACTCATTCCCAGTGAGAGTTGGACTCCACCAGGGCTGCCCTTTGTCACCGATCCTGTTGTAGAATGAATTGCCTATAATAAAATATTTGTCATATGGTACAGGAATTATTTATTTTATTTAATAGTGGGTGTGAAAGGGGGCGGAGTTAAACCATCACTTCGACACCCGCTAAATTAAATAAAAGCACTCATAAAAGGGGCACCAGTCCTAACAGACAATAATATTTACTTTAATTTTATTTAATTTTGTACCTTCAATTACTTAATGAATCAGTCTCAAAGTTTCAGTGAGTTCTTTTCCTGTTGTGATTAGGAAACATGTACAGTATATACAAAAGAAAAACGCTTCAACTTCTCTCATTCACCCTTTTATTAAACTCATTCAGGTTACATGGCATGGCATTCAAATGATGAATAAACAGATTTAAATGATAACAGCGTAATATATCACATCAACTGATATTGGATTCCTGAACATAAAATCCAGCATTACACCTCTGTAGAACCAAGGAGGAACCAGACTTATGTTTCAACGGTAAATGAGGCTGAAATGTTTTAACAAAACAACGCAATTTTATGGGGAAAATTCATAAGCTAATTATCTAAAAATGACTTCTGAATTAATCTACAAAAATTTAAGGGCAGTTACTTAAAAATGACTAAGAGTTTTCCTTCAGTTTATAGCTTTATCTTGTGGCTGAGAGACTAATTGAGCCCTGAAATACGGGCCATATTCAATTGTAATTTAATTGTTAGGACATCACGTTTTAACCCAGCAGATAGTAAAATGAGCCTCACTCACAAGACAGCTGAAGGTCCACGTGTTCAGCGGGTCGATGCCGGCCGAGTTCAGGATCGGGACATCGGGAGGAAGCGGCTGCTGCAATGCTTCCTCACAGTAGTCAGGAGTGTTGACCCAGCCGGGGGCTCGTTCAGGACGGGGGCAGCAGAGTGATCGTCCCCGAGCGGCATGAAAAGTCCTTGGAAAAGAGTTCAAATTTGAGGTCTCTTGTAGTGGGATAGACCAAAAATCTGAAGGAGGAACTTCTCAGTCTCTGTTCTTAAATTAGGCAAATTAAAGGTCCACTTTAACAGTGTGAAAAGTCATAAAAAAATGAGAAAAACATTTACTAGGATAAGAATGGCTTCTGAGGTGAAGGAAAAAGTTTGAGAATTTGATTCTCTAAAAGAACGAGCTCTAAAGAAAAAATGGTTTCTCCTCAGTAACCAGAAAATAACGAAAGACTTGACAAACTTCACAACGAACAGTTTAGATAGGATAAAACTTCGCAGGACCTTGAAACGGTGGAATAAAATCTTCTTCTGAGATCTAGATTACTATTCTGCTTCTTCAATCTTAATTTAGTTCCTAATCTTTCTCAAAATCTCTTTCTTCTTTCTGTGTTTATAATTCTTAATTCTCTCACCACTTATCTAATCTTCTTCCCTTACTAAACTCAAATCTAACTTCTCTCTTTTAAAGTTACCTCGCCGGGTCGTAAAATGATGATGTCAATCGCAAGACTGACCAATCGACTTTTTCAGAAGCAGTTTGAAATGGCTGACATCCAATGTGAGAACATTTCTTTGTTTGAGAGCAGCCAATCAAACGAAGACACCATCCCATGAAATTGCAGAGAAAAATCAACACTCAGTCAGTTCTTATGACATTAGGTGCGCAATATAAAGTCTAACTAGATTAAATGACTTGGTTAATATTTGGTGATCATGCATTTATACCATTACTCCAATATTACATTTGTTTGAATAACATTCATGAATATAACATTTCTTATACATAATTATAATACATGCATTCACATTTAGATCAAAGCTTAATGTAGTACAGCAACCATGGTTGGTGATAAAAGAGGGATGATTTTCAGGGTCCTTAGGATCCAGAGGATAAGCTGAAAGAAACTTAATGTTTAGAACAAATTAAAAGTCATCCTACATACTGAAAACACATTCCATAGGTATCCGCTAGGAGGTACTGTTGAGCTGTAGATGATTTCCTTTAGGTCCATGGTATCTGGGAGAAAGCCTGGACAGCATCGGGGGCTATAAACCCATCTGATTAAGCCGTTTATGACCCTTTTTTAAGAGCATTGTTTCCTGTAAGGGTACGTTATCCAAATGCAGTGTTCATGTTGGAGGTCTGGTCTCCCAAGTTTATGTTCCTTTGATCCTTTAAAAGCAAATTCTGATCCTTACAATCTCTGCAAGAGGCAACTGTTTACATTGGGGTCCTGGGAAAGCAAACATCTTTGGTCAGGCCTGGAAGAGGCCTGGATGAGTTGACATGAAAGCCAGTGATATTCCTGTAACATGCAGAAAAGTGGTATTCCTGTATAAGGAATAAAGTGAAATTCCTGTAAAATGGAGAGAAGTGATCTTCTGTCTTGGTTTGA
The DNA here is from genome assembly GCA_020510985.1 of Pholidichthys leucotaenia. NCBI lineage: Eukaryota > Metazoa > Chordata > Actinopteri > Cichliformes > Pholidichthyidae > Pholidichthys > Pholidichthys leucotaenia. Next base: position 236,125,447 of record CM035837.1, on the reverse strand, counting down.
GGAGACGATGATGCTACAGTTCCCCCCTTTGTAGCAATGGTGAGCATTGGTCAGCGTTGGTACACACCCATGGCAGCTTCGTCTCCTTGGCAACACTTGACCTAAATACTGGGTTAAAAGGCTTTTGTGATGTCCATACACACTAGCATGCAAACAGTATCTATTACTAAGTACAGATCTTTGACTTTGGTTTACTGGAAGGACTTCGATGAATTTCCAAAAATAATTTGAATATAGACAAATGTAAATTATAAAATTGACTTGGAGTAGTAAGCTAAGGCATATGTCTTGAAATGACTCAGAAATTCTGGTTACAAAAATAAGTGTGTGGTCTTACATACCTGAGGTAGGAATTTTGGTTTACGATGAAATAGCTATCATAGTTGTTTAGAAGTAGTTTGAATGGGCACAAAAATCAAAATGGAGCGCAAGAACTATGTATAAAAATATATGTTTGTATATAAGCATGCATATAACTTCAAAAATTCTAAGAATAAAGTAAAATAAAAGTCAAAACAAAGAATGCAAAACAAAAATTTATTGCTTATTTGAGGTAGATGTTTAGGTTAAGCAATATTGAATTAATTCAAGGAGGTTCAAACTGAACTGGTTTAGCTGGACTAAACCATGGTTCCACAGAGGTCTTACTCAGAGGGTGTTTGAGACCTTTGTTCTGGAAGACTGAGCGATCATGGAAAGTCATCATTGTTCTTTGAGTGGCAATGAGGAATAACTTTGTGACATCTGAAACAGGGGCAAGAAGCGGTGAAGGCAGACTCATTGTCCAAAGTGTTAGCTGAAAATCTAATATTTCTAGCTAGCTTTTGAAGAAACACAGGCATTAGATGTGGGTGAGCATGGTCACCCTCTAACATGAAGAGTGACAAGTCCAAGACCTTGTTGAGTTTGAATGAGGCTTTGGAGCAAACATTCAAAACCAACACAGTATCTTGCAAAGTTTTGGTAACAGTTGGTGGTTCAACTATCTGGCATTTCAGTGTAGCGGTGTTGACTGATTTAACAGTAGACGTGCTAAGGCTAGCAAGGGGCCCTAATGATGAGGCTGTGGTTGAGAATCTACCTAAGGATTGTTGACTTCTTGTCTGGGTTCTGTCCAATTCTAACTGGGCGAAAGTAGGTGAGAGTGCTAGGTAGAGAGCTAAACTGAAAAACAGGAGGGCCATCGTCCTGGCAAACGAATAGAAGTGAGTCATTTTAATCTTGAGCTTCTTGACGGTTTTCCTTTTCTTGAGGTACCTGAGTGATAGGTGGAAGTTATTCTCAGTGGTGGAACTTTGTTAGAGACTGAGCTCTAGGCTATTAGTGTTTATCACCTTAGAGGGTTTTGTGATTATTGACTTAAGCTAGTGATATTGGAGGTTTTGTGTGTACTATTTTGAAATAGTAACTTGATGACACTGAATGAAATTTTGCAGGGTCTTTTAAAGTTAGATTTTAAGGAAGTCAGTTAGTTTGGGTTAACTTTCTCCTTTTGAAGGTTTAATGCAGTTACCTGATTGAGGAAGAGAAATGCGACCGAGCGTGCCTGAGGCTGATAGTCAGCTAACAGTTATCTATCAGGCGCAAACAAGATTTTATGTTTGTTTACTGACTTAATGGAACAGTGTTGTTCCCGATGAGTCCCATGGGGTTTTTGTAAACTTCGATTTGATTACGATGGACCCATTTGTAGATGGAGTCCTGGCGACCTTTGCTTATTTTGATTTGGTAAACGACCGGAGAGAGTTTATCTGTGATCGTGTGTGGACCTGTCCACCTGGGGAGGAACTTCCGAGCGAGTTTTCCTGCTCGTACGTTGGTCTGTCCTGTCTGGGGAATGAAAGCATAATAGAAAACCTTGTCTCTCACTTGGAGTTTGTCATGTGAGGCTTTCTGATCATAGTAGGCTTTGCGTCCTTCAGCTGATCGGTCCAAATGTTTTCGGGCAAAGGCAAAAGTCTGTTGGAGATGTTTGGTCAGGTCAGTCATGTACTGGTGGGTAGTGTAAGCTGTGGCAACACTAGCTTCTCCAGGTTGGTAAATGCAGGGGCAAAGTCATTTGCCGGCCTGTCATCATTTCAAAAGATGACACCCCCGTAGCTTCATGGGGTGTGGCTCAGATGGCCATTAAGACCAGCGGGAGTTTTACATCCCAGTCTTTTTGGTGTGGTGAAACATACTTCTTCAGTATGTTGATCACAGTTCGGTGGGTTCTTTCAACCTGTCCGGAGGATTGTGGGTGGTGGCTAATATGGAAGTTAGCTTTAACTCCCAAGGTTTCCCACAGTTGTCGCATGACTTCGGCGGTGAAATGAGTGCCGCGGTCAGAGTTGATTCGGCTTGGCAGACCAAATCTAGAGAATACATGGTTCATCAACAAGTAGGCCGTGGTTTCTGCCGTGTCATTAGGAGCAGGCAGGCACTCGACCCATTTGGTGAAAGCACATGTGACTGTGAGGAAGTATTTGTTTCCTCTGGCTGACCGTGGAAGGGGACCTACCCAGTCAATTTGGAGGTCAGACCATGGGAATGAAATACCTCTTTTCTGTAGGGGTGCTCGATGAATCGGGTTGGTTGGTTGAAACTGGCAACATACGAGACATCCCTTGATGTAGTCCGCTACATCCTTTCGCATGTATGGCCAATATGCCACTTGTTTGAGCGCGTTGTACGTCGCTTTGACGCCTTTGTGTCCTGCAGTTGGGAGATCATGGGCATGAACAATCATCACCCCCCTCTGGTTACGAGGGACCACAAGCGCAGGCGCAGGGAGTTCATCGGAAACATGAGAGAATGCCATTCCGCAGCTGCAAGGACGATTGTGCGGCAAAAAGTGGTTTTAAGTCTGGAGTGTCAGCAAGATCCGAGTCGGATGATGCATTAAGTGCAGGATCTGAGAGGTATTGTATCATTTTATGGATCGCAGGGTCAAGGGTTTGAAGAGAGATAAGGTCAGCATCAGTGAAAACAGGGTCAACCTCGAGGGGACCTGTGGTTTGTGTCATGTTTTGGGCCCTGTTAGTCTGGGCTCTAGTGACTACGCAGACTGTAGGGGTGGGTGGGTGGGACTGTGAAGTCGGCACCTGAGCAGAATCAAAGGACCAGGGTGTGCCTTGTATGGCTACTTGTTTTGCAAGTGAGTCCACAAGGTCATTCCAATCTTTGTCCTGGCCTGGTGTGCGCGAGTGACCTCTGACCTTTTTCCAGTACACCTGGAGGTTTGTTGGAGGTGACCAGGTGATCACATGCCTTGAAAAGGTCTTGATGTTTAACCGGTTTGCGGTTGGAGGTTACAAAACCTTTGGCCTTCCAGAGTGCTAAATGACAAGTGAAACTGAGGCGTGCGTAGTTGGAGTCAGTGCAGATGGCCAATGTGCAAATGCCATGGTCTACGGCAAGTTGCAGTGTAATGAGCACACCTGCGATTTCCGCATACTGAGACGATTGGGAACCCAGTTGATAGCTGTGGGGTTCACAAGGCTGATTGTTCAGCCATACCACACCCACACCAGCACGAATGTGAGTTTCATGGTGAAAAGAACAACCATCGGCATAGGCGGTGACCATATCTTGACAGATGTTCTGGTCAAAGTAGTGATGGTTTGGGTCTTCAGTGACTGTAGGTGGCTCTGCATGAATTGATGGTCCTGGAGTGTCCTCAGAGCACCGTTGGCAGGCAGCCAAGTCTGTGCTGAGAGGGCTTCTCAACTTTTGTGCGTAGCAGACCTCCATGTCAAAGCTTTGTAGAGCCATCAACCAGGAGGCTATTCTGGCATTTGTTACAACGCCTTCTCTGATGCGGTGACTGTTGAGGAAGACCACTGGTTGGTGGTAAGTCTCAACTGTGATTCTCTGGCCTCCTACATAGTTGGAGAAATGTTTGACTGCCCATACAGTGGCCAGAAGGGCTTTTTCACAGTCCGAGTATTTCAGTTCCGGACCAGAGAGGGTTTTGCTGGCATAGGCCACGACTCGTTTGTCGTGGTCGTAGATTTGGTATAATCCAGCGCTTAAGCAGTTGGCCGAGAACCCCACTTGTAAGAAGAATGGTTGGTCGCAGTTGGGATAGGCCAAACATGGTGCTGTGCATAGCTTTTGCTTCAACGCTAGCATAGCCTGTTCTTGAGCCTCAGACCAAATGAAAGGGGTGTCCTTTCGTAGGAGGTCTGTAAGGGTTTTTGCCAAGTCTGCATAATCCTCAAACTGACGTGAGTAGTTGCATACCCCTAGGAAGCTCCGGAGTTCGGAGATGTTGGTAGGGGCTTTGATGTTTAACACACCTTGAATTCGTGCCGTTTGTGGTAGGACCCCTTTGGATCCTACCAAGAGACCAACATAGTTGACTTTGGTTTTGCACCATTGGCATTTGGAGAGAGAAATTTTGGCTCCAGCTCGCGTGAGCTGGCCAAGGACATGGTCGATTTCAGTGAGGTGGGTGTCCAGAGTTGGACTCCGAATGAGAATGTCGTCAACATAGATGAGGTTACCTCTGTCTCGGGCGTCTGGACATGCTTTGTTTAAGTAAATGTTGAACTCTGCAGGAGAGTTAGCATAACCGAAAGGGCATCGGGTGAATGTGTATTGGCGATTCGCGAACGTGAAGGCCAGTTTGTGTTGGTCTTTGGCTTGGACAGGAATAGTCCAAAAACCAGAAGCAATGTCCAGTGTTGAGAAGTATTTGGCGTCTTTGACTCTAGGGAGTTCTTGCTCCAGTTGAGTCATAGGCCACCTAGAGAGAGGAACTTGAGTGTTCAATTTCCTGTAATCAATGGTGAGTCTCCACTTACCATTGGGCTTTAGGACAGGCCATAAGGGAGCCGAGTAGGTACTGTTGCATGGCCTGATTATGCCACGGTCCAGTAGGTCATCGATTATTTCTTGTACTGGGCCGTACGAGGCCAGGGGAATCTTGTACTGCCTGACGTAGGTTGGAGGAGCGTAGGTGGTGTAGGAATGCGTACTGAGTGGATTGCGGTTAGTCCACAGTCCAAGGAGTCTTTGGAGAAGGATTGTTCGTATTTAAGAAGAACTTGGTGAAGTTTTTTACGTTCTTCGTCAGAGGTTAGGGCATCAGCATCAGCTACCACCTGTGCAATCTCTTCAGCAATAGTGAGGACTGATTTCAGTGGAGCATCGCTGGGATTGTCATTGGTTTGCTGATCGGACTCCGATGGAAGGAGTTCAATGGCTTGGACAAGCATTTGGTCATTGTTGGTCAAGTCGATTCGTCCCACTGACTCTTTGTCGGGGGTTGGCATTGACACAAGAGCAATGGCCTTAGAAGGCTTAGTGTAAATGACTATAGGTTCAAGAGAGTCAGCCCAAAGAGAATCAGGGAGGCCGCCTAGCGCAGGAACAGTCAGTTCAAAATCGTGGAAATCTGTGGTGATGAGCCAGCCAAGAGGCGTGGCCTTGGGCAGGACGATGGTCTCTGCCATGGGGTTGTTTACCGGTAACGTGGTGGTTCTGTAGTCTAGGCTTAGAAGGGGCATGGCCTCCAGAGTTAAGCCTAGATCGTCAAGCAAAGGAGCCGGTTGGAAAAATGCTTGTGAATGCATAAGTTTCTGTCCGGTCTGAATGCATAGTTGGACCGGGTAGCACATGACATTAGCAGGTATGAGACAATGTTGAGTGTTCAGTACCTGGCAGGCCTCAGGGATGGTCTGGCCTGACTTTAGAGTGTCAAGATCTGGTTTAGAGTGAGTGTCTCGGACTTGGGTGAGAGACCATAAGACATTGTTTATGGTATCAACCTGGGTTCCGAGTCTCACAAGAAGATCACTGCTGATGTAGACTGCATGTGGCAGGTCGGGAACGACCCAGAAGGGATGCGTTAGCAGTCTGTGGTTCCACTGAAGGTGGAGGGCGCAGATACTTGTGGCGACCAATGTTTTGTTTGATTTGGTCCCAGCAGGGAGATGAAAAGACTTGTTAGTGACCATAAGGTCAGGGTATTTCTCATGTAGAGAGTCAAAAAGTGTCTGGCTGATTGCGGATTTATCAGCCCAGAGAGCCAGTGCCACGTCTTCTACGTGGGAGCTTTGGATAACTAGTCCTTTGACTACTTGGGGGCAGTACTCTTCATCAGCTGCCCCTGCTTTTAGGGTGCAAAGAAATGAACTGTGTGCATTTAAGGTTGGGTTGTCAGATGTGGTGACCTGAAAAGGGGTGCCTGTTTCAGCCTGGTCCCCAAGGTCACCTTCCGTCAAACTTTGTTGGGTCAGCAGTGCGAGTGGGTTGACTCCTGGAACATCCAAGGTGTCAAGAGTGTAGCACTGTGATCCAGTTGCTTCAGGTAGAGTGGTTGGAATCGGTTGTCGAACTTGAGCCCATAGCTTGAGATTCTTGAAGTCTATCAGAGGCTCAAAGCGATTAAGTAGATCCTTGCCTATCAGCAATGGAATCGAGTTGAGGTTGGACACATAGACCAGGTGGATCAAGGTCATGGGCCCAATGGAGATTTTGATCAATGACATGTGTGACACAGTCGTGTTTGAGGATGCATAAGGTTGAATAGCTAAGGAGCAAGATCTTAGTTTCAAGTCTTTGTGCGCAAGGTTAGCAGTGACACGTAGGTGTTTGAAAAGGTCACGCGACATGAGTGTGATGTCTGCGGCGGTATCCAGTAGGGCTTCGTGCATCATCACATCTTCCAGGGTCAATGACAGGAAAAATTTTCGTGTAACCCCGCTCTCGGTCAAATCACTCAGAAATTCTTGGACCGGTGGTTCAACGTAGATTAAAGAGTCGCCGGTTTCGGGCGAGTGAGGTTTCCCAGGTAGCTGGACTACCAAAATGGCACTGGGTGGCGTTGCATTTTGGAGCTCCTCCTGAGTTTCGGGTGGAGGATGCTCGGTTGTGTCTTCGGTATCCTTCCCTTTTTTAGTAGGAGATTCCTCAGGGTTGACTTGTGGCAAACCAAAAGGGCCGTTTGGGGTGGTCACAATATTTATGGCTAGGACATCTGGTTTCTTGTCCTCTTTCGCCTCCTTTTTCCTCTTCAGTTCATCAAGTATGCGTTGGAGAGTTTCCAGGTCTTCTCGGCTGAAAATGGGCTTTCCTTTCTTCTCCCAGGGTTTGCAGTTAAACTTTCCAGGGGGAGGTCTTGCTTCCCTGTCGAAGTTTTTGCGGCGGTACGAGGGAGGTGACCACCTCCCGCAGTTATGCAAGTCTCGAAATCGATATCTGTCATCCCGGGTATCCGTACCGTATTCTCGTGACTTACCTGGTGGGCTTAGTCTCCGACAGTAGTCCAGTTTTGGTGATGTTGGCTTGGAACTTGGTGTCAAAAATTTTTCCGGGTCATGACTCGACTTATCTTGACTAGAGGACTGTCGTCGTTTTATTTGTGACCGAGATGCTGGAACAGGGGCTGGCCTTGGGGCACCCTCTAGGTCCAGGGTGTCTGATGTGGTGTTGACAGCTAACACTGCGGTAGACTCGGTATGCTTCTGATTGCTTTGTCGCCGTTTCTGGAACGTATAATGTGCGAACTCTCTTAGTTGGTTTATCGAGTTTGTCTTTGGGTTAGCCATGACTCCAAGGTGGTGTCCAATCGTGGGATGGAGATTCTGAATGAAAGAGCCTTGAAATTGTGGTCTTCTTCCATCTCAGGCGTGTTTTGAGATCCAAAATATGCACGCAGGAGTCACTGGTAGTATGCCTGTGGGGGCTCTAAGCGACCCTGTTTCACCGCTAGGGCTGTTGCTAGCCCTGACTGTAAGCAGTCATCGGAGAACTCTTTTTCAATGGCTTCATAGAGTTTCCGGTGGTTCATCTTGATGTCAAATGGTTGCTGATCTATAAATTTCGATACCGACCTGTTGGATGTCAGCTTGATCAAATAAATCATAAATAAATTTTTTGTTTTCCGGTTCCGGTTCCGCCGGACCGGCGGCGCCACACGAGTCGGCTGCCTGTTGCAACAGCCTTTTTTTTTATCTTCCTTCTTCTTTCTACACCTTTCACTCTGTATATATATCACGGACGCACGGATCGCCCCGGGGGTCTCCCGGGTCGGCGGACGGAGCCACGGTTTGCAGCGGGAGACGTTACAGCGGGGAGGAGCTAGTGCTAGCTAGCACTTGGCCGCCGCCCGGTGCTAATGGGAAACTCAACATACCGGGAGCTGTAGCGAAAACGAAGCGGGTGCCGGGCTGGAGTTTAGGCGGCGTGAAAGAAATATAAGACAGAATAATAAAGAGCGATGGCAAGAACCAAGCAGACCGCCCGTAAAATCTACTGGAGGAAGAAGCCCCCCAGGAGACAGCTAGCACCAGGGCTGCTCGGAGAGGCGCTCTGGCCACCGGCAGAGTGAAGAGGCCTCGCCATCACAGGCCCGTGGCTCTGAGAGAGATCTGTCGCTACCAGAAATCCACGGAGCTGCTCATCCGTAAGCTGCCCGTCCAGCGCCTGGTGAGGGAGATCGCTCAGGACTTCAAGACCGTCCTGCGTTTCCTGAGCTTCGCCGTCATGGCTCTGCAGGAGACCAGCGAGACCCACCTGGTGGTCTCTTCTTCGCTAAGGGGGTCACCATCATGCCCAAAGACTTCCAGCTGGCCCGCTGCATCCGTGGAGAGAGAGCTTAGACTTTCTGATGCACATCCACCAGCCATAATGCTCTGCACTGTGTGTCTATATATATACATTTATAGTAATATGGACATATGTTTACTAGATGTTGTTTTTTCTTGCCTTCTGATTGTTGCTCTGAGTGTTGCTATCCCTATGCTGTTGCAATCCTGGAATTTCCCCATTGTGGGACTAATAAAGGCTTATCTTATCTTATCTTATCTTAAATGCGATCGTCAACCATAGCATCAGGGTATTTACGCAAGTAGTAGTCAATGTCTTGCAAATAAGCCCTGGTATCAGGTGACCCACTTGTTGAGGGGTCAAATTTTGTGACGTGGCGAGCGATCTTATTGAGATCTCCATCAGATTGAATTTGCAAATGTCTTTTGCGTTGCCGTTCGGGTCTGAACGGGTCAGGTGAGTGTGAGCTGGGGGAGTCCCCATCCCATGAAGGGATGCCCCCCTTTGTCGAGGGAACTGGCCTGTTCATGGCTTCTGGTCTCAGATCTCTTCATTTGCGGTGGTCTTCCAGCTCTTCTTTGACGTCCTGAAGACCTAATTGCAAGGACGATTGCGAGTAGCCAGACAAAACATCTCCTGCCAAAGTGTCCTTGTTGTTCTTACTGATACAACACTTGCTTCAACATTGCACTCATATTGATCCACGAACTGACAAATAAGATCCACTCACTGCTCTCTTTGTGTCCTGTGAAATCTTGGTCCGCTGATGTGCATTGAGGGCTTTTTTTTTCCCTTGTAATCATAATATTGATCATGTGACCAGTATTCTGAATCAATGATTTTTTTGCTCCTTCCTATTGTATTATTTCTTATGCTACCTGTACCCTCCTGCTGACAGGCGCGTTTCAGATGCGCCGCGGCACGGAAATGCAGGTTCATTTTCTGTGTCAAGTCAAATTCTCTCGTATGTTATCAGTGATCTGTTAATGTACTTGGCAATAAATCTTTTTCTGATTCTGATTCTGACCTTGTTGTGCTTCTCGTAGGAGCAGTTTGCATTTCCCATAATCGGAGCTTGTTTCGTCCAATTGACCAACTTCCTTGAGTTGATTCTCTTTGTGAAGCAGGGCGGTCCTCAATTCCTCGTTTTCTTGCTGAAGTGAGGTATTGTCGTTTTCTAGTCGTTGCTTTTCTTCCTCTGCTTGTTCCAGATTTAGCAACTTCTGATCAAGCGTAGCTTGGGTGTCTTCTTTCTCTATACGAGCTTGTTCCTGCTTTTTCACAAGGGATTTGTTCTCTTCCTGAAGAGAAAGGATGGTTTGTCGTTTCACCAGTTCCTTTTCGGCATAGAGTACTTGGGTTTCAGCTCGTTTTAGCCTTGCAATCAATGCTAGTGCAAACTTCCCTAACACACCTGGGATTTCCTTCACTTTCGGTGGGTTAGTTTCGCATTCATCCAAAAGTTTTTTCGTGATTTGCTTCAAATCTTTTGGTGGAGTATCCTGAACATGTTTGGAGAAACCGGGTATAAGGTCGGAAGCCAACTCTTCCAATGTTACTTGAAGGTCATTTAATTCATCAAATGGACTCAACATGTTTGACCGTTTGTGTAACGCTTAGCTTGAAATCAATTCGTTGATTATAGCTAAAGTTGTGAGTCAAGAGTTAACCTTGAGTGTTGTTTTGTAGTGAGGATAATTACAAGCTTCCTTTTGGAGTTTGTTTCAACTTCCAGGCTTGTAAGAAGGAAAGCAAATATTTTGGAATTCTTTAGAAATGTGGAATATGTGTTAATTTATTTGTTGACACTGTATTTTGATTTGTATTTCACAAGACAAAAGCAAAAAAAAAAAAAATTGTGTCGATTGACTTCTTTCAGTTCAGTTATCAAAGTATAGTTTTGGAATAGTCCTCAACTAGGTTGTGACTTTTTGTTGAATCTCACTTGAAAGTAATGATTTTATTTACAAAAGAAAAAGGAAGCAACAAAAACAGAAAAGGTTAAATGCTTTAAGGCTTTAGGGTTACAGTATAAGTCTTAACTTTGTTTTAAAGTAATTGGCTTTGCTCTATTTGTTAAAGCTTATCTTCATTTAAAGCATTTCAATGTTTTAATATTTACAAGTTAGGAAACAAATGAATTGTCTTTGCGTATTGTCACTAAGGCTTCCTTAGGATTAAAGTTAATGATTATTTAAAAAGAGGAAGAGAAAAAAAAAAGTTTTACAGACTAGTCAAAGTTTCCACCTTTGGACTTATTTCAAATCCTGGTGAGAAATAGTGAGTTGGTTAAATGTTTTCCTTCTCCTGGGGAGGAAACATGAATCAAAAGCAACACTGACTGTAAATAAGCTAAAGCTTTCAAGTGTTAATTGCTGGATGTGATTTCCTAATTTTGGGAAAAAAAATTGGTTAAATATTTAGTAAATCACTAAATCCTTTACCAACATGCACAGGATTAACATTAACTTGAGTCTAAATGAACGTTGTCATTTATTTGAGTCCCTAAGTTGAATGGCTTCCTGTGAAAGAAATCGCACAAAGTGATATTTAAAAACAAAACACATATATATAGCTTCAAAAGTTTGCAGACTTTTTGCGTAAGATGTGTGAATATATGCTTTTAACTAAAAAGATTAAAATATGTGGTTAACATACGTGAGTAAATACAAAGTCTATGCTTCTATGTTCTTTCACTGTGTATATATGCAGTCAAAAGCTCTTCCACCAATGAGAACAAACTTCAAACCCATAAGTTTCTATTTCCTTTTGGTTCTTGGGATAAAACTTTGATTTGGGTTTAAATTTAGGTTGTTCTGGATAATTTGGATTGATTTAAAATTAATTTGGAAGCTCTGTTTGATTATAAATCAGCTTAATAGATTTGCTCTGCTTTAATCTATAGTTGACCACAAGATGGAGGCAGCTATCTCTGCCCTCCCAGGAGGAGGAGACACTGGTGACGTCACTCTGGGCGGGTCTACCGGTCTCACTCAAAATGGCGGCTAGGGTGACTCCCTCTTAGCGCCTTCAAAATGGCGTCTGCACGCTTACTCTGCTCATGCACAGTTTTTCGTGCACGCCTTTCGGTCACGCGCGCGACTGTGCGTGTTCACGTGACACGTGATGCGGGCGCGAGTCTTAGCGACAACGCCACGCCTTGCTTTTCAAAATGAGAGTTTAATCTCCAACTTTCACAAATAATGTTACCCCTTTAATTAAGATAAGATAAGATAAGATAAGCCTTTATTAGTCCCACAATGGGGAAATTCCAGGATTGCAACAGCATAGGGATAGCAACACTCAGAGCAACAATCAGAAGGCAAGAAAAAACAACATCTAGTAAACATATGTCCATATTACTATAAATGTATATATATAGACACACAGTGCAGAGCATTATGGCATTAATTCCGGGTATAGTTAACGCTACTTCCCCAGCGGTTTATTCAGTGACCAGATCAAACAGCGTCCAGCTTAATCTGACGTCACCACACTTGGGTAATTACAGAACTGGCCAGTTTAATTACTCCTTTCGGGATAATCGCCGGAAGGTTAAACTGGCGAGAGACAGGACAGTTTTCTTCACATTTCTGTCACTCTAGGCCTTTATTTTCTTAATCCAGCATATAATAATGCTTCAATCTTCTTTTTGCATGCCTCAGAAACTGTTGACCTTAGTGGGTGAATCATTCACCCCGCTTTGCAGCTATCAGCCACCAGACTCCTCAGCGGGAGGTTAGGTAAACAAACACAGCAGACAAGGCAGGAAGACGTGGCCTCAGCCTCTCTCCCGAACAAACACAGGCTCGCCGAATAAAGTGGATCAATATTTGCAGGGAAAAAAAAGCAGCTTATGATTTCAATGATTTTTCTTTCTGCATATATGTTTCCCAATTACACAGGCCTCACACGGGGCACCAATATTACTGTAGAATGAATTGCCTATAATAAAATATTTGCCATAAGGTACAGGAATTATTTATTTTATTTAAAAGTGGGTGTGAAAGGGGGCGGAGTTAAACCTTCACTTCGACACCCGCTAAATTAAATAAAAGCACTCGTAAAAGGGGCACCAGTCCTAACGGACAATAATATTAACTTTAATTTTATTTAATTTTGTACCTTCAATTACTTAATGAATCAGTCTCAAAGTTTCAGTGAGTTCTTTTCCTGTAGTGATTAGGAAACATGTATATGCAAAAGAAAAACGCTTCAACTTCTCTCATTCACCCTTTTATTAAACTCATTCAGGTTACATGGCATGGCATTCAAATGATGAATAAACAGATTTAAATGATAACAGCATAATATATCACATCAACTGATATTGGATTCCTGAACATAAAATCCAGCTTTACACCTCTGTAGAACCAAGGAGGAACCAGACTTATAAGATAAGATAAGATAAGATAAGCCTTTATTAGTCCCACAACGGGGAAATTCCAGGATTGCAACAGCACAGGGATAGCAACACTCAGAGCAACAATCAGAAGGCAAGAAAAAAAACAAGCAAGCAAGAGCAGCTAATATACATATGTACATATTACTATAAAATATATATATACACACACACACACACAGACACACAGTGCAGAACATTGTAGCTGGATGGAATAAATATATGAATATATGAACACACAGTGCAGAGCATTGTAGCTAGATGGAATAAATATGTAAATATATAAACACCCACAGTACGGAGCATTGCAGCTAGGTGGAATAAATATGCAAGTATATAAACACACACAGTGCGGAGCAATGTAGCTAGATGGAATAATATGTAGATATATAAAAAACACAGTGCGGAGCATTGTAGCTAGATGGAATAAATATATAGATATATAAATATAAACACACCCAGTGCTGAGCATTGTAGCTAGATGGAATAAATATATAGATATATAAATATAAAGACACCCAGTGCAGAGCATTGTAGCTAGATGGAATAAATATGTAAACATATAAACACACACAGTGCAGAGCATTGTTGCTAGGTGGGATGAAACAGCATAACCGTCTATTTAGTTATCCTACATGGTATGATTATGTGCCCATACATATTCTCACCCTCCATAGCGACCGGTATGTTCCTAGCTGTATGCCGGAGAGGACCATTGTGTAAATCTATTGCATCTTTTGCATTCAAAAAAAAACAAACAAAAAACTATTAGTTTGTTACGTCTTTTTGCTATCTCTGCGAGCAGCCCTGCTTAGGTTGTACAGTCTGACAGCCGTTGGTAGGAAGGACCTACGAAACCTCTCGGTTGTGCACCTGGGATGATGTAGTCTGCTGCTAAATGAGCTCCTCAGTGCATCCAGTATGTCCTGCATAGGGTGGAACTCGGACTCCAGCAGAGATGACAGTTTAGCCACCGTCCTTCTCTCTCCTATCTCCTCCATCGGATCAAGGCGTTGCCCCAGGACAGAGCTAGCTTTCTTAATCAGTTTGTTCAGTCTCTTCCTATCGGCTGCAGTAATGCCACTGCCCCAGCAGACCACTCCAAAAGTGATGGCTGATGCCACCACCGTGTCATAGAATGACTTCAGCAGCGCCCCTTGTACACCAAAAGACCTGAGTCTCCTCAGCAGGAACAGCCTGCGCTGTCCCTTCTTGTAGAGTGCGTCAGTATTGTGTGACCAGTCTAGTTTATTGTTCAGATGAATACCCAGGTACTTGTAGGATGTCACCATCTCGATGTCTGTTCCCTGTATATTTACTGGTGCTGTGAGGGGCTGCCCATGCCTGCGGCAGTCCACCACCAGCTCCTTAGTTTTCCTCGCGTTGATCTGGAGGCAGTTCCGATGGCACCAGTCCACAAAGTCCTGGATAAGCCCTCTGTACTCAGCTTCATCTCCGCTGGAGATGAGACCAACGATCGCAGAGTCATCAGAGAACTTCTGTAGATGGCAATGTGTTGTGTTGTGTGAGAAGTCCGCAGTATAAAGAGTGAACAGGAAGGGAGCCAGCACCGTTCCCTGGGGGGCCCCCGTGCTACTGATGATCGTGTCGGAAACACAGTCCCGGGTTCTCACAAACTGAGGCCGGTTCGTGAGGTAGTCCAGGATCCATGATGACAGGTGCTGGTCCACCCCTGCGCGCAGCAGCTTGTCCTTCAGGATCATCGGTTGGATGGTGTTGAAAGCACTGGAGAAGTCAAAGAACATGATCCTCACCATATTCCCGGGCTTCTCCAGGTGGGACAGAGAACGGTGAAGGAGGAAGATCACCGCATCCTCCACCCCAATGCCATGCTGGTAGGCGAACTGGAGTGGATCCATCGCTGGTTCCACCAGGGGGCGGAGATGAGCAAGGAGCAGTCTCTCCAGGGTCTTCATCAAGTGGGACGTCAAGGCCACCGGTCTGTAGCTGTTCAGGTCTTTGGGGTGGGAAGTTTTTGGTTCAGGTACCACACATTTACACTTATGTTTCAACGGTAAATGAGGCTGAAATGTTTTAACAAGACAACGCAGTTTTATGGGGAAAATTCATAAGCTAATTATCTAAAAATGACTTCTGAATTAATCTACAAAAATTTAAGGGCAGTTACTTAAAAATGACTAAGAGTTTTCCTTCAGTTTATAGCTTTATCCTGTGGCTGAGAGACTAATTGAGCCCTGAAATACGGGCCATATTCAATTGTAATTTAATTGTTAAGACATCACGTTTTAACCCAGCAGATAGTAAAATGAGCCTCACTCACAAGACAGCTGAAGGTCCACGTGTTCAGCGGGTCGATGCCGGCCGAGTTCAGGATCGGGACATCGGTAGAAAGCGGCTGCTGCAATGCTTCCTCACAGAAGTCAGGAGTGTTGACCCAGCCGGGGGCTCGTTCAGGACGGGGGCAGCAGAGTGATCGTCCCCGAGCGGCATGAAAAGTCCTTGGAAAAGAGTTCAAATTTGAGGTCTCTTGTAGTGGGATAGACCAAAAAACTGAAGGAGGAACTTCTCAGTCCCTGTTCACTTTAAATTAGGCAAATTAAAGGTCCACTTTAACAGCGTGAAAAGTCATTAAAAAAATGAGAAAAACATTTACTAGGATAAGAATGGCTTCTGAAGTGAAGGAAAAAGTTTGAGAATTTGATTCTCTAAAAGAACGAGCTCTAAAGAAAAAGTGGTTTCTCCTCAGTAACCAGAAAATAACGAAAGACTTGACAAACTTCACAACGAACAGTTTAGATAGGATAAAACTTCACAGGACCTTGAAACGGTGGAATAAAATCTTCTTCTGAGATCTAGATTACTATTCTGCTTCTTTAATCTTAATTTAGTTCCTAATCTTTCTCAAAATCTCTCTTTCTTCTTTCTGTGTTTCTAATTCTTAATTCTCTCACCGTTCTCTACCTTGCTGTTCTTGTTACATTGTTACTAACTTATCTAATCTTCTTCCCTTACTAAACAAATCTAACTTCTCTCTTTTAAAGTTACCTCGCCGGGTCGTAAAATGATGATGTCAATCGCAAGACTGACCAATCGACTTTTTCAGAAGCAGTTTGAAATGGCTGACATCCAATGTGAGAACATTTCTTTGTTTGAGAGCAGCCAATCAAACGAAGACACCATCCCATGAAATTGCAGAGAAAAATCAACACTCAGTCAGTTCTTATGACATTAGGTGCTCAATATAAAATCTAACTAGATTAAATGACTTGGTTAATATTTGGTGATCATCATTTATACCATTACTCCAATATTACATTTGTTTGAATAACATTCATGAATATAACATTTCTTATACATAATTATAATACATGCATTCACATTTAGATCAAAGCTTAATGTAGTACAGCAACCATGGTTGGTGATAAAAGAGGGATGATTTTCAGGGTCCTTAGGATCCAGAGGATAAGCTGAAAGAAACTTAATGTTTAGAACAAATTAAAAGTCATCCTACATACTGAAAACACATTCCATAGGTATCCGCTAGGAGGTACTGTTGAGCTGTAGATGATTTCCTTTAGGTCCATGGTATCTGGGAGAAAGCCTGGACAGCATCGGGGGCTATAAACCCATCTGATTAAGCCGTTTACAACCCTTTTTTAAGAGCATTGTTTCCTGTAAGGGTACGTTATCCAAATGCAGTGTTCATGTTGGAGGTCTGGTCTCCCGAGTTTATGTTCCTTTGATCCTTTAAAAGCAAATTCTGATCCTTACGATCTCTGCAAGAGGCAACTGTTTACATTGGAGTCCTGGGAGAGCAAACATCTTTGGTCAGGCCTGGAAGAGGCCTGGATGAGTTGACATGAAAGCCAGTGATATTCCTGTAACATGCAGAAAAGTGGTATTCCTGTATAAGGAATAAAGTGAAATTCCTGTAAAATGGAGAGAAGTGATCTTCTGTCTTGGTTTGAGGAGACGATGATGCTACACTGTTCATAATTTTTATGGACGGGATTTCTAGGCACAGCCGGGGAACGGAGGGTGTCATGCTTAGTGACCACAGGATTTCATCTCTCAAGATTCAAGATTCAAGATTTCTTTATTATCATTTAGTATGTGCATGCACATAAAAAACGAAATTATAATCCCCCAGCGTAACACAGTACCACAATATACCGTATATATAGAATAAGTTTAGAAACAACAACATAAAAAAATAAATACAACAACATACCAGTTAAACACTATGGTCAGACCCACCTAACAGAATACATATACAGTTTAGCAGAGGTGATTGGTAGGAGAAGCAACTGGCAGGGGAATAGGACACAGTTCATTTATAATCCTGACTGCATGTGGAAAAAAAACTTCAACATTCTGGCTGTCCTGGCCTGAAAACACCTGTATCTCTTCCCTTAGGCCAGAAGAGAGAACAAACTGTGGGAAGGATGGTAGCAGTCTTTAATGATGTTAACAGCCCTGTTAGCACAGCGTTTGTTGTAAATCTCCTCCAAGGAGAGGAGGGGAACCCCAATGGTCTTACTGGCTGTTTTCACAACCCTATTCAGCTGGTGCTTCTCTAAAGCTGTGCAATTCCCAAACCAGGTAGTCAGGCCATATGAAAGGACAGATTCCAGGGTGCCTCTGTAAAAAGTGGTGAGTAGCTGAGTGGGAAGACTTGCCTCTTTTAGCCGCCGGAGAGGGTAGAGTCAATGATGAGCCTTTTTAATAATGGCTGTGGTGTTGGTGTTAAAGGTCAATCTCTGTTGTTTGCAGATGATGTTGTCCTGTTGGCTTCATCCAGCAATGACCTACAGGTCTTACTGGGATGGTTTGCCGTTGAGTGTGAAGTGGCTGGGATGAGAATCAGTACCTCCGAGTCCAAGTCCATGGTCCTCAGCTGGAAAAAGGTGGATTGTCCTCTCCGGGTTGGGGACAGGCTCCTCTGCCAAGTGGAGGAGTTTAAGTATCTTGGGGTCTTATTCACAAGTGAGGGGAGAATGGAGCGAGAGATTGACAGACGGATCGGAGCAGCATCTGCAGTGATGTGGACGTTGTACCGGTCTGTCGTGGTGAAGAGGGAGCTGAGTTCTAAGGCAAAGCTCTCAACGTTCCTACTGTCACCTATGGTCATGAGCTTTGGGTAATGACTGAAAGAACGAGATCGCAGATATAAGCAGCTGAAATGAGCTTTCTTTGTAGGATTGCTGGACTCACCCTTAGAGATAGGGTGAGGAGCTCAGTCATCCGGGAGAGGTTCAGAGTAGAACCGCTGCTCCTCCACATTGAAAGGAGCCCGTTGAGGTGGTTTGGGCATCTGATCAGGATGCCTCGTGGACACCTCCCACTTGAGATGTTTCGGGCATGTCCCATTAGGAAGAGACCCCGGGGCAGACCCAGGACTCGCTGGAGAAACTACATCCCCCAGCTGGCTTGGGAATGTCTTGGTATCCTCTCTGAAGAGCTGGAGCAGGTGGCTGGGGAGAGGGAGGTCTGGGCTTCTCTGCTTGAACTGCTGCCTCCGTGACCCGGACCTCTGGAAAAGTGGTAGAAGATGGATGGATGGATGGATGGATGGATGGTACTGAGATATGACTTTTGTCTGGACAGTTTGAGGTTTTTCTCCTGAATTTATGGCAGTTTCAATCTAAATTTAGTAATACTTTTTCCTTGGAAATTTGAAAGATTTCTTTTCCCACTTTAATCAACTTTTTCCTCATAATTTGTGTTTAGTGTTAATTTAGAGCTTTTTTCTTGTGTCATGAATGCCCCTTGCAGGGCATTAGTGAGATGCCAGGAGCCAGAAGTAAGTTTGCCAGTTTATTTACAAAAAGGACAAAAGGATAAAATAAACAGCCACGTGGGGCAAAATACGTACATACACTGAAGCACAAGATAATAAACACTGAACAAAGAGGTGCAGCGAGGACGGAACCTACACTATGCAAAAACACTTTCATAGACGAACAGCGATGAATCCAAACACAGGAGGAAGACTGGAGTCAGGGGTAGGAACTCCAGCCCAACAACACGGAGGTTTTTGTGAGTGTAGGTCGCAGCGAGGAGTAAGCCTCAGCTGCTCCCTTAAATACAGAACCAAAACCAATCAGAAAAGGGGAATGTGATCAACAAAAATGACAAACGGCTGTCACGACGCCGGCTCGTCTTGACATCCGGAAGTGCGGCAGTGATGCTGTCATAAATAGAGCCCTAGAGAGGTCCTAATAACAAACCCCGGAATAAACTGGTGGAAAAGGGGAAATACTGAGTAACCCGAGCGCGGATGGGATCAGCGCTCAGATCACCACAGCACCCCTGTTCAAAGGGCGCATTCCAGGCGTCCAATGTAACATCCAAGGCCCCCCCCAAAAAAAACAGAAGGCCACCAGGAACGACCCAGGGAGGGCGGAGGGGGAAACAGGCCAGGAGGGAGAGAACCAAAAAACAAAAGGCAACAGCGACACCCAGAGGAGAAAGAAAAAAACCCCACAAGGAACAGATAACAATATAGATAACAAAACGGCGTGGCTTACACACAGAAATGTCCAAAACTAAATCAAGTGCAACAGGATGACTAAACAAAATTCAGGTATCCTCAAGATACATCAGTACCATACAACATTTCAACTAGAGAAATAAAGTGCAGCAGAATGAAAAAACAAAAAATAAGTAAGGTACAGCCTGATACGACAAGCGAGAGGAAACCAAATTACAGGTACATTTCAAAATACCCACGTACTCAACAACACTTCAACTAGACAAAAAAGCCTTCAAGCACAACAGAATAAGCAAGGAAAAAAAAGTATTTGCATAGCGCACACAGTAATTTGGGCAAAGAAGAGAATCCTTCAATATACATGGAACAAAAAAAAATTTCAGGGACGCTGGCAGGTAGAGAGCGGAGGAAGGGAAAAAACAGTTCAGGCGGTCTACCCGCATCCCGATTCCACCTAACAAAAGGAAAAAGAACAGTTCGGGTGGTCTACCAAAGTCCCAGACCTGGGGAAACAGGTATCTGGTATGTGGGATTGTGACATATATCTTCAACATGAGCCTGAAACTGGGGAGGGTACCACAGCTGTGGAAAACATCTTGTGTGGTACCTGTACCAAAAACTTCCCACCCCAAAGACCTGAACAGCTACAGACCGGTGGCCTTGACGTCCCACTTGATGAAGACCCTGGAGAGACTGCTCCTTGCTCATCTCCGCCCCCTGGTGGAACCAGCGATGGATCCACTCCAGTTCGCCTACCAGCATGGCATTGGGGTGGAGGATGCGGTGATCTTCCTCCTTCATCATTCTCTGTCCCACCTGGAGAAGCCCGGGAATATGGTGAGGATCATGTTCTTTGACTTCTCCAGTGCTTTCAACACCATCCAACCGATGATCCTGAAGGACAAGCTGCTGCGCGCAGGGGTGGACCAGCACCTGTCATCATGGATCCTGGACTACCTCACGAACCGGCCTCAGTTTGTGAGGACCCGGGACTGTGTTTCCGACACGATCATCAGTAGCACGGGGGCCCCCCAGGGAACGGTGCTGGCTCCCTTCCTGTTCACTCTTTATACTGCGGACTTCTCACACAACACAACACATTGCCATCTACAGAAGTTCTCTGATGACTCTGCGATCGTTGGTCTCATCTCCAACGGAGATGAAGCTGAGTACAGAGGGCTTATCCAGGACTTCGTGGACTGGTGCCATCGGAACTGCCTCCAGATCAACGCGAGGAAAACTAAGGAGCTGGTGGTGGACTGCCGCAGGCATGGGCAGCCCCTCACAGCACCAATAAATATACAGGGAACAGACATCGAGATGGTGACATCCTATAAGTACCTGGGTGTTCATCTGAACAATAAACTAGACTGGTCACACAATACTGACGCACTCTACAAGAAGGGACAGCGCAGGCTGTTCCTGCTGAGGAGACTCAGGTCTTTTGGTGTACAAGGGGCGCTGCTGAAGTCATTCTATGACACGGTGGTGGCATCAGCCATCACTTTTGGAGTGGTCTGCTGGGGCAGTGGCATTACTGCAGCCGATAGGAAGAGACTGAACAAACTGATTAAGAAAGCTAGCTCTGTCCTGGGGCAGCGCCTTGATCCGATGGAGGAGATAGGAGAGAGAAGGACGGTGGCTAAACTGTCATCTCTGCTGGAGTCCGAGTTCCACCCTATGCAGGACATACTGGATGCACTGAGGAGCTCATTTAGCAGCAGACTACATCATCCCAGGTGCACAACCGAGAGGTTTCGTAGGTCCTTCCTACCAACGGCTGTCAGACTGTACAACCTAAGCAGGGCTGCTCGCAGAGATAGCAAAAAGACGTAACAAACTAATAGTTTTTTGAATGCAAAAGATGCAATAGACTTACACAATGGTCCCCTCCGGTATACAACTAGGAACATACTGGTCGCTATGGAGGGTGAGAATATGTATGGGCACATAATCATACCATGTAGGATAACTAAGTAGACGGTTATGCTGTTTCATCCCATCTAGCAACAATGCTCTGCACTGTGTGTGTTTATATATTTACATATTTATTCCATCTAGCAACAATGCTCAGCACTGGGTGTGTTTATGTTTATATTTATATATCTATATATTTATTCCATCTAGCTACAATGCTCCGCACTGTGTTTTTATATATCTACATATTATTCCATCTAGCTACATTGCTCCGCACTGTGTGTGTTTATATACTTGCATATTTATTCCACCTAGCTGCAATGCTCCGTACTGTGGGTGTTTATATATTTACATATTTATTCCATCTAGCTACAATGCTCTGCACTGTGTGTTCATATATTCATATATTTATTCCATCCAGCTACAATGCTCTGCACTGTGTGTCTGTGTGTATATATATATTTTATAGTAATATGTACATATGTATATTAGCTGCTCTTGCTTGCTTGTTTTTTTTCTTGCCTTCTGATTGTTGCTCTGAGTGTTGCTATCCCTGTGCTGTTGCAATCCTGGAATTTCCCCGTTGTGGGACTAATAAAGGCTTATCTTATCTTATCTTATCTCAGGCGGCCAGACCAGGTCACCAAACCAACAAGGCAGCCTTTCGGGCAGCCAACCCAGGACGCAGAACCAGCGAAACAGTCTCTCGGGCAGCCGACCCGCGTTTTGAGACCACCAGGACCAGAGGGGGAAGCTCGGAGGCGGCCTCCCTACCAAGAGGGACAGTGAGAGGAAGCCGATCCGAATAAGGGGGACCCCAGCGGCACCCAGTGGAGGAAAATAGGGGGGAAGAAGAGGAACCAGTCCGGTGGAAGGGGATCTGCAGCCCCCTCACCGACCACGAACAGAACCGGCACCGCACCCTCGATGGACCCCAATTGGGCCAGCGCAGCACCCACAATGGACCCCGACTGGGCCAATGCAGCACCCACGATGGACCCTGACTGGGCCAGTGCAGCACCTGGGGTGATCTCCAAACATGAACCTGGAGCCTCGATGATGACAACTGGAGCTGACTCGTGTCCGGTGACCCTGGGAGAAGGCTCAGAAAGACAAAGAGAACCGGGATCAGGATCAGCAGCAGTGGCAGAGCCCGGCGAGACGAGCTCAGATGCAGCAGTCGGCTGCACCCAGCTCATCTCCCCATGAGACAGGCAAGAATGCTCCAGAACGGAAAGTAAGAAGACAAAAAAGAGCACTTTCCTGATCTCGGGGTCCACCGCTGTCCAGGACTCCAGTGATCCGGGCTCAATGATCTGGAGGTCCATTCCTGGTTCTGGCGTGACTGCGGCAGGCTCCGCAGCCGGCATGACAGTCATCACAATCTGGGAACCCCCAGGCGCTGAAGCCCACGTTGACGGCCCGCACGACGTGGTGGCAGGGGATTCGTGACCTGCTGGGCCCGACAGCTCCTCCACGGAGACCCGGGGATGCTTAATCGTTGGCTCTGGCTCTAAACGGCAGTCAGGTCAATATTAATGGCTGCAGCAGGTGGTGGGAGCTCAGAGGACTGTGAACCCTGAGCTCCACCCATAGGAGTCAGACAAGGCAATTCATTGTACTGAGATTTAGAATGAAACAACACTTGCCTGTTCTCCCAAGGGACGATGGTGGCTGCTGCAGTGGGCTTGGTTCTCCCCTTTCCCCTAAGGATGGTGACTGAAGGCCCCCCAGGAAGACGAAGAGGAGCCGCTCTCATGGGATCAGTGACGGGTGGAGCCGGAGCAGGACTCACTGAACTCACAGCAGCTGGAGAGCATGCCGAGCAGGAGGGAGGAGCAGCCGAGGCAGCCTGGGAATGAGAAGCTGACAGAACAGCAGGGAGAGGTGACCCGGAGGCTGGGGCTGCTGTCTCAACCCTCTGACGTGGCACGGGGGGAGCAGAAGACTGGGAGGCAGAGTTCTTAAGATGGCCCAGGATAGGATCTGGACAGGGATCTTGCAGAAGTTGATCGCAGGCAGGGCAGCAATGTCTTCCGACAGAGGGCGAGGCTAGATTTTAGTCTGGAAAGCGCTGATGCTGTGCAGAAATGGAGACCAGCAGCTCGGCGTATTCAGGATTGTTGTTAAGTTCAGGATTAGCCTCCACCAGTCTAACTGCCGCCACCACGTTGCTCAGGATTCTGCTGGAATGAGAGGAAGAGCGTGCTTCAGCCATGTGACCCCTGATGAGCTGTGTCTCTTCACAGGGGGCCCTGGCTGTCCTCTTCCTCTGTGGCATATGGAGACGGCCCTTCGGCGACGCAGAACCTTGGGATGGATGGGTAGCAGGAACCTGGTCCTGAGGCGAGGAGCGGAGATGCCTCATTGTCGGCTCCGACTTCGGCTTCCTGCTGGGACTTTTCGCCGGCCCGCGGATTCGCCGCCAAAGTGCCATAATTTCGCCCATCCTCTCCCTTCCCTCAACGTGATCCGCAAGGCGAGGATTGCCCTTAATTGCCGTTTCTGCGAGGTCCAGGTACCAGAGTGCGTTTTCGGGAGTGGCGAGCCTATGAGCGTTGGAGAGCAGGCCATCAACCTCCATGAGAGCCATGATCAGCTCGTAGCCCAAGTCCAAGGAATAACCAGTCCTCGAAGACGCCATCTCCCGAAATACACTGGTACTCGAAAAGGGGAAAAAAACTCAAGCCCCAAACAAACTTACTGTGGCTGGCGTCTCGTTTGGCTGCAACCTACTGTCATGAATGCCCCTTGCAGGGCATTAGTGAGACGCCAGGAGCCATAAGTAAGTTTGCCAGTTTATTTACAAAAAGGATAAAAGGATAAAATAAACAGCCACGTGGGGCAAAATACGTACATACACTGAAGCACAAGATAATAAACACTGAACGAAGAGGTGCAGCGAGGACAGAACCTATGCTGTGCAAAAACACTTACAAAGACGAACAGCGATGAATCCAAACACAGGAGGAAGACTAGAGTCAGGGGTAGGAACTTCAGCCCAACAACACGTAGGTGTTTGTGAGTGTAGGTTGCAGTGAGGAGTAAGCCTCAGCTGCTCCCTTAAATACAGAATTAAACCAATCAGAAAAGGGGAATGTGATCAACGAAAATGACAAACAGCTGTCACGACGCCGGCTCGTCTTGACAGCCGTCAAGGCCGTGACGCTGTCATAATAAGAGCCCTAGAGAGGTCCTAATAACAAACCCTGGAATAAACTGGTGGAAAAGGGGGAAATACTGAGTAACCTGAGCGCGGACAGGATCAGCGCTCAGATCACCACATCTTGTACATTTGAGACTTTACTCTCATAAATTTGTGATGTTTTCCTCATTAATGAAAAATCAAAAATAAAATGAGCAAAGATGCAGCATTTTCTGTTCTATTATAGGATATTTATAACTTATGAATAGCCTATTTTCCAATCCTCACCCCAGGTGAAATCCTCACGTATTCTGAAACCTAAATGTTTGTAAGTATGCATGCTCTTACTGAATAAATTCAGACAGACCCAAAAACTATTCATAATGTTGCAGAATATTCCAGCTAAGGCTAGCATTAGGAGTTTGTTACCTGTAGAAAAGCTGCAGCAGCCTCCTGCAGCTGGGACAGGGAGAGAGCTCTCAGCGTGTGCACGCCAGGGCTGTACCACAGTGCCTGCAGGTACAGGGGAGAGAACGTGTGTGACAGGAGGGATCATACCATTTGTGTAGCGGGGAGGGGTTCATTGTCATTTCATTGTCAAAGTTTAGACGATAAACTACTGAATATGTTTTGGATGTTATTTCAGCGTGTCAAAGACGAACTAAAATTTTATAATCACAACTTTTCTCACTCCAATTTTTAGGGGTGCTGAGTTTCAGTTTAAGGGTGCTACATCATCATCATCATCATCATCATCATAGCAGTCTGTCGTGGGCGACAATGACTGTTTCATTTAGGTCTGATCAGATTCCTCCACACAGCTCTGTCCTTAGCCTTCCGCTGCCAGGAATTCCTGTCTATGTCCAACTTCTTCAAGTTTCTTTTTACAGCGTCTTTAAATCTGAGCCTTGGTCTACCCTGACTGCGTTTGCCCTTGCATAAATGTGAGAAGAGTAACTGCTGAGGGAGATACTGGTGGTCCATCCTGTCAACATGTCCGAGCCATCTCAGGTTCATCTGTATTAGCATGTCCTCCACTAATGGTAGACCAGCTCGTTTCAACACTTTTATGTTGGTTATCTTGTCTTTCCATGAGACATGGGAAGGGTGCTACAGCACCCCTAAAAAAGGCCTAACGCTGCCCATTGTGTCCACAGCATAGGATGGCTGTCCCCAGGTATTTAAACTCATTTGCCTTCACTACCTCGACTCTTTGCATCTTTACCACCACTCCTGCCTCCCTCTTATTGAACACGGTGTTCTGTCTTGGTTCTCCTGACTTTCATTCCTCTTCTCTTCAGAGCATACCTCCACTTCTCCAGGCTCTATTTCACCTGCTCCTTACTCTCACTACAGATCACAAAGTTGTCTGCAAACATCAACTCCCAGTTGTTATCTGGCTCATCATATTATTAATCAATGTGCACATTATCCCATGATTATTTTTGTTAGCCTGTTTAACCTAGCATTGCTAGTGTCTTATTGAGTCCTTTAATTTACCTTTAACACACTGTTAACAGCACTGGGTCAGCTCAAATGAACCCAAGGAACACATTATTCGGAGTTGCTATCACAGGGGGTCTGTTAGTACTTGGCAGAGAATTACAAGGAGGGAGCTGGGTGGTGATGGTGGGAGTTAAGAGGTGTTGACAAGTGACAATTTGGTCCAGCAGTGGTGAAAAATCCTTTGCGTCCCCTGAAATTGATACTGGGCATCTGTATTTTCTCATGTCATCAGACCAAACTTCACCCCATGTTTTACAGAGCTTACACTACTTACATCCATCATCCTGGAGAACTGCTGTGTTTTTTTAAATCCAGGAATTGCTTATCTGGACAAGACCAAAACATCATAACCAGCTCATTCTGAGAGCAGTCCAAAGGACAATAATCTTCAGCCTTGCACACAGGTCACAGGAAATGACATTGTCATCAGGCTACACACCACACATCCACCAGAATACTCACTGGTGCACAACATGCTGCTCCTGATACAGCTGCTATTGGTGCCTTCCTTCTTCTGTCAGAAGTCAGTCCTTAGGTGATGTCACAACTGTTGAGTTAAATAAATCCCAACCTACAAACCAAGGTGATTGCTTAATGGAAGCTACTCTCATGCTAGTTCTTGTACTGTACAAATGAATAGAGCCAAGCTAATGAACATGTTCAAAAATGAGGAGGAACAAATAAAACCGGAGAAGCACTCAGAGCACCAAGGCTCCTTCCCTCCCCCCCTTTGTCCATCCATCTGTCTATTCCTCCCTGCCTCTGTCCCTTCATACACTGCAAGATAGGACCTTGGTGGAGGTATGTGCTCATGGATTGCCTCCAAATTGTACTGAGTTTGTCTGCAGCCCAAGAGCCACCTCTGGAGAAAATTTCATCAAACTCCATCCAGTACTTTTTGAGTAATCTAATTAACATATTGTAAGACGATAGAGCCTTTGCAGAAATATGCACTCTCAGATTATAACCACAATCTAATAGGTCCATCTGTAGCCCATCGACCACCTCTGGTGAAAATTTCATCAAAATCTGTCCAGTACTTTTTGCATACTCCTGCTGACAGAGAAACAGGCAAATGCTGGCAAAAACATTCCCTCCTTGAAGGAGGTAATGAAGAAGGAATGCTTGGTTTTTTTTGTGTTTTGTTTTTTTAAGAAATATTTTTTTTCTATAATGCTCTTACTGTTTGGCATTTTTGATTCTGACTGTAGGAATTGTCACATGTGATCTCATCTTTGAAAAGGTTTGCCAAATTAACAGCAAAAAACCCCCCAGAAAAGCACTCGGAGAGCGCAGACCTCTGCCAAGCGCCACAGTTCCCCCCATACAGTGTTTTACATCATAAATATTAAACATGCATTTATTGTGTGTACATTTTCAGATTCCTTGACCATGAAAACACATGAGTAGCAATTGGATTCACATGGATAGGATTAGTGGTTCAGTAGTTATTCAGGAAAATCGCATTTCGCATAATGGCGGTTTTCCGGATCACCACCAAAATGTAATCATCTGTAGGATACCCCATTTCTGACAATCTGTGAAAATTTCATGAAAATCCGTGCATAACTTTTTGAGTTATCTTGCTAACAAACAAACAAACAAACAGACAAACCAATGCCGATGAAAACATAACCTCCTTGGCGGAGGTGAAAAACAACTTCAAGAGGTTAAGAGGCCATGAAGTTCTTGTTGGTCACGGCTCAGATCTATATAGGCTTTTATAGTAGTGTTAGTTATACTTTCCATGGGTAATCCGTTTGTCATGCGTGTGTTTCCATCACTTGGTTGTCTACTGTCATGCTGCTGTTACACTGCAATTTCCCAGTTTGGGATCAAAAAAGTACAGCTATCTATCTATCTATCTATCTATCTATCTAAATCTCTTCTTCTTCTACTTGCTCCCTTTAGGGGCCGCCACAGTGGATCATCCGTTTCCATCTCACCCTATCCCTAGCATCTTCCTGTGTAACACCAACCTATGTTACCTAACACTAACCTGTCTTAACAAAGCGAGACGTGAGCCACGTTGTGCCGTGCAACAAACTGAACTCTATTGAGATTCTGGCTCAATATACATACTGGCTGTAGCCCGCCTGACGTCACCACGTCAACTGCCTGGCATCAGCTACGGCAAGCCCCAAGGCCCAAATCCCCACACATTTCCCCCCTGCTTTACAAAACGTGAAGAACATAATTCAAAACACCCCCCCCCCTTAAATTTAGCAGAAAAAAAAACAAACTTTTCAACGTAGAACACAAGCTATTTTTAAACATTTTTCTCTGTTTGTTCTTTTCAAAACACACACAAACTAATAAGCCTAATGAGCTAAATGGGCACCTGAGTAGACTGTCAGGGTACCCCCCCACCACCCCCTGTGTTGGGACAGATTATTCTGTCGCCCATGACCAAAACGCTTCAGCTAAAGCTAGGCCTAACACAAAGTCATCGAGGTGTCTGGGCCTCTGACGCGACCAAGCTGAGCACTTCATAGGCGGAGGACCTGATCCAGGCTCCGTCGGCCGGACCTGAGTGTCCCCAACATCCCCATTAGTAGAGTCCCAATCCTCATCAGTCACATCCGTGGCAGCTCCCGGACCCTGGGCCGGCAACAACTTCCTCAGGTGGCTGGAATACCGCCGTGACCAGTCCAAGAGCTGGAACGTGTCCGGACCCAGCCGCTTCACGATCTGCAGTGGTCCCATCCAGAAAGGTTGCAGCTTATGCGTACGGTTGGGGTGCTTGATCCTGACCCAGTCTGACACATCGAGACCATGAGCCCTTGCCCTGTGCTTTCTGTCGAAACGCTGTTTCATTAACCGCTGTTGAGCGATGACTCGGTCTCGTGATGGCTCCGTGTCCGCCAGAGGGGAGGTCACACGGGGCCAAGGCCGGTCCAGGGGCAGATATGAGTCACGCTCCAAAATGAGCTTCACTGGAGAGCACCCCGTCGTGGCATGGGCTGTTGTCCTGTAGTGAAGGAACGTGTTTTGGAGGGCGTCGGAGAACGTGAAGCCGTCTGCCAGATTGGCCCGCAGACCATTTTTCAGTGTCTTACTGAAACATTCCACACCCCTATTAGCCTGCGGATGATAAAAAGCGGTTCTAATGTGCTCCACACCCCTTTCTCCCAAAAACTCCTCAAACCCCCTAGAGGTGAACTGTGGACCATTGTCCATTGTGATGGCGTCTGGAACCCCCCACCTGGCAAACAGCAACGAGAGGAAGCCGGTGACCACACCCGTTGTGATCGAGTTAGTGGGCAACACTTCCGGACATTTTGAAAACAGATCATAGACCACCAGCAGAAAATGGCTGTACGCGGGGGGGCATGTGCAGCTCACCACAGATGTCCAATTGGATGTGCTTCCAAGGGCCCTCTGGGTATTATAACGGTCGCAGAGGCAGAGGGGGTGGCACGCCGGTTTTCCGCTTTCCAAACACAGAACACAGTTCTTAACCATAGTCTCAATGTCCTTATCAATGCCAGGACACCAAACCAAATCTCTGCAATGTTGTTTCACCCTGACCACCCCCAGTTGACCCTCGTGGAGCATAGTCAAGACATGCGATCCCGGCGACACCGGAATCAGTGTGCAGTGTCCTCTCGCCACACACAGATCATTCCAGCAACTCAGTTCATCCCTGAACCTGTGAAAAGGTGCCAGTCACCCTGCAGTTTCATGGGCCAACTCCCCCTGATGAAAGCGTGAAGTTGAGATAATGTCAGGTCCCGTTCCG
Organism: Pholidichthys leucotaenia; assembly: GCA_020510985.1. Classification (NCBI taxonomy): domain Eukaryota; kingdom Metazoa; phylum Chordata; class Actinopteri; order Cichliformes; family Pholidichthyidae; genus Pholidichthys; species Pholidichthys leucotaenia. The sequence continues at coordinate 236,095,725 of CM035837.1, read as the reverse complement.
ACTCCACCTGGAGTTCCTGGAGTGACACCATGTCCCAGAGGAGCCCATGCAACATGTTGATCAGGTCCACTTCCAAGGAATCACTGTCATCTTGTTGTGTGGTGTTGGTTGTGGCACGGGACAGGAGGTCTGCCACTACGTTCTCTTTGCCAGGGGTGAACTGAGTAGTAAAGTTGTAGGCCTGCAGCTGCTCCGTCCACCTGTGGATCCCACAGGGGCCTGTGTCCAGAAACCAGTCGTCTCCAGCAGCGTCGTCAGTGCCCGGTGATCCATGCGCAGAGTAAAATGGCATCCGTAGAGGTAGATGTACCACCGTTTGCATGCCCAAACATATGCGAGCGCCTCTTTCGTTCAGCTGGCGTGAGGGACCTCAACGTGAATGCCACTGGGCGCTTCATATCATTTTACACTTGAGACATAACCGCCCCCACAGCTGAACTAGACGTATCAAATCACAAAAGTGGGCCATTTGGGGTCAAAGTGCACCAACGCCGGTGGGGAGGTAAGTTGAGATCTCAGTTCTGCGACTGCCGCCAAGCAGGCCGATGTTCATTGCCATGGAGCGTCCTGCTTCAGGAGCACTCAGAGAGGTTCAATAGTCTCTGAATAATGGGGAATGAAACATCCATAGAAGTTCACCATTCCCAGAAATGAGGAAATTTGTGCAGGTGCTGTGGGGACGGGGAGATGCAGGACTGCCTCCACATTCGAGTGCAGGGGGCTCAGACCTTCAGCCGGCGGCCAGAACCCAACAAATTCAATGGACTCTGCTGCGAAGATGCACTTTTCCCTGTTCAGTGTGACCTCATGCTCAGCAGCACCTCCATTACTCGTTCTAAGCATTCATCCTGTGGCGCGCCGTGGACCACGATGTCGTCCAGATACACCACTACACCCCTGAGGCCGGCGAGGATCGTAGAAATGATTTTTTGAAAACAGTTTGGGGCCGAACTCAGGCCAAAAGGCATGCGGGTGTACCTGAAAATGCCCATGTGGGTCACAAACACCGTCAGGTCATGGCTGGCTGGGTGTAGGGGCACTTGTAGATAACCTTGGTGGTCCAGTTTCAAAAACACTGTGGAGCCGCTGAACATCACAGTGAGTTCCTCCATCATGGGCAGTGGGTATTTGTCAGGGATGATCACTTTATTGACCATCCTGTGGTCGATGCATGGCCGGATGCTGCCCGTCTTCTACTTGGCTACCACAATGTTTGAGATCCATCCACTTTCTCGATAATGCAGGCTTTAAGCAGCTTATTTAGTTCTGCCGTAACGTCGTCCTGCAGGGCGAGGGGGAGCCGCCACAGTGGTTGGATTTTGGGCATCACCCTCGGGTCGATGAGCGGGCGGTGGTTGAAAGTCTTCACGCAACCCAGGCCTGCAAACAACGCTGGCCAGCAAACATGCCACCCGCGAGAAACAGTCAAAACTTTTGACCCCACTGGGTCCGTGATGGAGAATCCTAACTCTCCCAATAAGCCAACTCCCAACAAGTCAACTCCATGGCACGGAACCTCGAAGGTACATGCGGGAATAGTCTTTGACCCATACACTACCAATAAACTGACCGTGTCCATCATGCCAATCTTAGCGTGTCCATAGCCAAACATTTTCACAGCACCCGCCTTAACAGGTTTCTTTGGAAAAAGTTTTCTTACCGTGGACATGCTCAGTATGGCTTTACCAGCACCCAAATCCACCATGAGCGGCACATCGACGCCGTCGAGCTGTAAAACATACCACTTTAGTAGCCAATTCTTGGCACCTGCTACACATACTGAAGCTATGCCCATGAGTCCCAAGTCCATCGGCTTGCAGGTGTTGATGCAAACCCCAGCCAGGTGATTATCATGATCGCAGTTGTAGCACTTTTTCCCTTTAGCGGGGCAAGCGGATGTGCCCACCTGGGGGTGAGGGGAGCCAGCCACCACACAGTTCCCGAGTTCCTGCTCCTGCCCATGCCTTGGTCCGCCGCCTTTTGGGGGTCTGCCCCGAGAAATCAGTTGAGTTGCTAGCAGCCTGACGTGGAGAGGGAGCTTGGGCAACTAGGTTTTCCTTAGCCAGTACTTGTAAACCTTGTTGGGTAGCAGACTCAATTTGGCTAGTCATCTGCATTACTTGGCTCAATGTGAAATCATCCTTAGTTAGCAATAGCTTCTCCTTTAGCCACTCATTGCTACGCTATGTGCTAGCTTTTCACAGATTAACTCTCCTTCAAAAGGCCCGAAGGCACACGTGCTTGCTAGGTTACAGAGCTCCATAAGAAAATGCTGAGTGGACTCACCCATTTGCTCACAGCGGTCAAAGAATCTGTATCTTTGAGCCATGATGCTATACTGTTCAACAAAAAATTAATCCATCCTGCCCAAGCACTCGTTCAAAGAGCCCGTGCTACCCAGCACACTAGACTACACGTTGCTCTTCCGTCTCTTTTCGTCGGCGCCACCCAAGCCAGCCGCGACAATGTAGTCATCAAACGCCTCCAACCAGCGGTGCCACGATGTAGCTGGCACACCTGGAGACTCCAAAAACAGAAGAGGTGGTCTTGCACACGCCCCCATGGTTTAATCCGACGTTGCCAAATGTTACGTCTTAACAAAGCGAGACATGAGCCATGTTGTGCCAAGCAACGAACTGAACTTTATTGAGATTCTGGCTTAATATACTGTACATACTGGCTGTAGCCCGCCTGACATCCCCATGTCGGCTGCCTGGCGTCGGCTAAGGCAAAGCCCCAAGGGCCAAATCCCGACACAACATAACCTTCTCCATGTCCTCCTTCACTACATCCATGAATCTTCTCTGTGGTTTTCCCATTTTCCTCCTGCCTGGCAGCTCCATCTTCAACATCCTTTATCCAATATATTCGCTATCCCTCCTCTGCACCATCTCAGCCTTGCCTCTCTTACTTTGTCTCCAAACCGCTCAACCTGAGCTGCCCTTTTGATATACTCATTTCTAATCTTCTCCCTTCTAGTCACTCCCAATGAAAATCTTAGCATGTTCAACTCTGCTACCTCCAGCTCCATTTAAGATAAGATAAGATAAGATAAGATAAGATAAGATAAGATAAGCCTTTATTAGTCCCACAATGGGGAAATTCCAGGATTGCAACAGCACGGGGATAGCAACACTCAGAGCAACAATCAGAAGGCAAGAAAAAACAAGAGCAGCGAGTATACATATGTGCACATTGTAGCCCATGTATTTTTGCCTACATATGCTTAAGCATAAAGGAGATTGCATGTGTGGATTGACCTCACGTCCTGAATGGAACAATATGTCTGGACCACCTGCGGTTAACAACAAGAGGACGGAGGTACGGGGATAAGAGACTGGAAGGACTTCCCGACCTCCTGGGGGACAGGTGGAGGACTGAGAGACCAGAGGGGGAGTTAATGTCAACAGGGGGTTTTGACAGGGATATGTGATTCTCCCTTTGTGTGAGGGTATAAATGTGAAGGTCTGATGCAGCTCATCCTCTTTTGTTTCTTGAGAGATGGCTGGGGATGAAGTGCTTGAATAAAACCTGAATTAAAAGCCAATTCAGCTTCGTTATTTCACACTCCCTACATTGGTGACCAGTGACGTGTGAGAATGCCTGGAAATGCTCTCCACGATCAGGACTCATTGGAGTCTGCCCTAGCGAGCGCCATCGCCATCAAACTGCCGGAATTCTGGCAGGACAACCCAGACTCGTGGTTCCTCCAGGCGGAGGCACAGTTCACGCTCGCAGGCATAACGGCGGATGACACTAAGTTCTACCACGTCATCGCTAGACTCGACAACCGCACAGCTCGATGTGTGCGGAGCTTGGTACAGCAGCCACCTGCCGAAGACAAATACGGCAGATTGAAGGCTGCCCTCACCAAGTGTTTCACGCCCTCAGCCGAAGAGAGGGCTAGGAGGCTCCTGGCTATGCTCAACCAAGGAGATCACAGGCCAGTCGCCCTGATGGAAGACATGCTGCAGCTGAGGGGGTCAGACGACGACGATTTCCTCTAAGTACATCTTCCTGACTAACCTCCCGACGCATATGAGAGGAACGCTGTCCAGCATGCGTTGTGACACCCAGCAGGATTTCCGTGACCTGGCCCAAGAGGTGCAGAGGCTCCTCAGCTCCTGCGGCGAGCAGGCGACCGCAGCGGCGACCCGAGGCAGCGATGAGCCGGAGACAGCCGAGCCAAACATACCAACCATGGCAGCGGCGCGGCCCCGATGCAGCAGAGGTGATGGCCCAGCGGCAGAGGCGCGGCCCCGACGCAGCGGAGGAGAGGATCTCTGCTTTTATCATCGGCAGTTCACAGAGAGGGCGCACAGGTGTGTGCCACCGTGCATCTTCAAGAAGTCGGGAAACGACAGGACCGAGAATCGTTAGCGGCTTCGGCTCTCGGCGAAAGAAATAAGCTGCCATACATCACAGATACGAGCTCCGGGCGCCAGTTCCTTTTAGACACCGGAGCCCATGTGAGTTTCATCATCCCAACCTATGCTGACCGGGTGGCTGGCCCCCGTGGAAACGGGGCAACGGCGGCGAACGGCTCGAGCATCAACACCTACGGGGAAAGGACTTTGTCTCTGTCCTTACATGGCCGCTCTTATGAATGGACTTTTGTCATAGCGGCGGTGAGTTTCAACATGTTAGGTGCTGATTTTCTGTGCTCACATGGTTTGTTAGTTGATCTTGCCAAAAGGCGGCTGGTAAATGCACTCTCTTTTTACTCTATCCCCTGTGCAGCTCAAGTGTCCCCGCCACCGGTGCAGACCAACGTCGCCACAGCAGGTGGTAAGTTTAACACAATACTCACCCAGTTTCCAGCACTCACGGTTCCCACATTCTCGGCAACAGTTGTGAAACACGGGGTGGAGCATTTTATCACTACAACTGGCCCCCCCGTCTTCGCGAAAGCTCGGCGCCTGGATGCTGCTAAACTCTCCATGGCGCGGGAGGAGTTCGCCAGCCTAGAGAGGCTGGGCATTATTCGCCGTTCGAAAAGCCCATGGGCTTCGCCGCTGCATATGGTCTCGAAAGCCGACGGCTCATGGAGACCTTGCGGCGATTACTGCAGGCTAAACAACGCCACGGCATACGATTGCTACCCCATCCCACACATCCAGGATTTTTCGGTGCATTTAGCGGGGGCGCGCATTTTTTCTAAAATAGACCTGGTTCGCGGCTACCATCAGGTTCCGGTCCGGCCGGAGGACATTCCTAAAATGGCGCTTATAACCCCTTTTAGACTTTTTGAGTTTTTGCGCATGCTGTTTGGCTTGAAAGGCCAAGGCGTTTTCGTTTACCTCGACGACATTTTGGTCGCCAGTACCTCAGAGGAAGAACACGAAAAACACCTCACTGCGGTTTTTCGGAGGTTGGAAGAGCACAGCTTAATAATTAATTCAGCCAAGTGCCAGTTTGGCGTTGCGCAGATTGATTGTTTGGGCCACCGCGTGTCCCCAGAAGGGGCAGTTCCGCTGCTGGATAAGGTGCGCGCAGTAGCAGATTTTCCCCGACCACAAACGGTCAAATCATTGCAGGAATTTTTAGGAATGGTGAATTTTTAGAACTGTTTCCTACCCCACACAGCGCAGCTCATGCAGCCATTATACGCCGCGCTCAGAAAGCAAAAACCCTCCAATACAATCGAGTGGTCCCCGGAGCGGGAGCGCGCGTTCACGGAGGTAAAAAAAGCCTTGGCTGAAGCCTTGCTTCTAGCTCATCCGGACCCATCAGCCCGCATCGCGCTAATTACCGACGCATCAGATTTGGCCATAGGGGCAGTTATAGAGCAGCACGTTGCCGGTGTTTGGCAGCCGCTAGCTTTCTTCAGCAAGTCCTTGAGCGAAGCTGAGCGGAAATACAGCACGTTTGACAGGGAGCTGTTAGCGCTCCATCTGGCCATCCGCCATTTCCAGTTCTGGCTGGAAGGTCGGCGTTTCACCGCTTTTGTTGACCATAAGCCACTCACTTTCGCGATGTCCAAAATTTCAGATCCGTGGTCGAGCCGGCAGCAGAGGCAGCTGGCCGCAATTTCGGAATTTACCACTGATATTCAGCACGTAGCGGGTAAACTCAACATAGTAGCAGACTGCCTCTCTCGCGCGGCCACAGCACCGGCGCGCGCAGAGGCAGATTATACTGCAGCAGCCGCGAAGCAAAATAGCAGTGCGGAAGCGCACGCGGCCCCAGTTCACGTGGGGATAGATTACGCAGCCATGGCAGCGGAGCAGGGCAGAGATGCAGACGTGTGCACGCTCCAGTCTGGACCAACAGGGTTAAGGCTGGAGAGCAGGTGTTTGCAAACCGGTATGCCCCCCCTAATCTGCGATGTGTCAACCGGGCGGCCACACCCGGTAGTCCCGGCCGCGTGGCGCCGCTGCGTTTTTGACTCGGTTCACTCCCTGGCACACCCAGGGGTGCGTGCTTCTGTGAAAATGGTAGCGGAGAAGTTTGTTTGGCCGAGCCTGCGCAAGCACGTGAAAGAGTGGGCGAGGACCTGCATGGCTTGTCAGCGGGCCAAAATTCATAAGCACACAAGAGCCCCTTTAGAACCGTTCCACATTCCGGCCAAAAGATTTGATCACGTGCACGTCAACCTTGTGGGCCCCCTACCGTCGTCGCAGGGGTTCACACATCTTTTGACAATGGTGGACCGAACCACACGCTGGCCGGAAGTGGTCCCACTGACATCGACCACGGCCGCAGAAGTGGCTCGCGTTTTTTTGACGGCCTGGGTAGCGCGTTTCGGGGTCCCGTTGGATATTATGTCCGACAGAGGGCCTCAATTCGTCTCTGAGCTGTGGTCAGTGATGGCCAGCAGCTTAGGAGCGAAAATTCACCGCACTACCACTTATCATCCTCAGGCTAACGGTTTGTGCGAGCGTTTTCATAGGTCTTTGAAGGCAGCCCTCAGAGCGTCGCTTACGGATGCAGATTGGGTAAACAAACTACCATGGGTTTTATTAGGGTTGCGTTCTGCCCCTAAGGAGGATTTAAATGCCTCCCCAGCGGAGTTAGTTTTTGCTCAACCTCTCAGGCTGCCCGGTGAGTTTCTACCAGAGCATCCGGAACCGGGACGCCTCCTGGCTCTTGGACCACCGATCGGCACGGGAGCGGACATGCTCCCGGGCCCCGTTCATCACACTTTTCTGCGCATTTTTGTTCCCAAAGCTTTAAAAAATGCTGAGTTTGTTTTTGTCAGGCACGAGGCTCAAAGACCAACCCTCCGACCGCCATATGATGAGCCATATAGGGTGCTGGAGACAGGTGATAAGCATTTTGTGCTAGATTTGGGAGACAGAAAGGAAACAGTCAGTATTGACAGACTAAAGCCTGCTTTTGTGATGAACGATGAGTCTGTACGGGTAGCGAGGGCACCTCGACTCGGCAGACCCCCCAGGGAACGCGTCCCGGAGCCCCCGCAGGGATCAAATAACCACTCTTCCTCAGTCAGCAGATTTTTTGCAGGACGGCGCTGCAGGGACGCCGAGGCCTGCTTACAGCAGATTTGGAAGACGGTTGAAGCCCAGACGGCGTACGGACTGACTGTTTGGTGTTTGATGTTTGATGTTTGATGTGATCATGTGGTATAGGCTATGCTATTGATGTTATCACTGATTTTTGATGTGGTCATGTGGTATAGAGTGTGTTGTTGATATTAACATGTTCTCTTAATTTCAATATGTTGTCCATTCTTCGACGTTTGGGGGGGGGGGGGTTATGTAGCCCATGTATTTTTGCCTACATATGCTTAAGCATAAAGGAGATTGCATGTGTGGATTGACCTCACGTCCTGAATGGAACAATATGTCTGGACCACCTGCGGTTAACAACAAGAGGACGGAGGTACGGGGATAAGAGACTGGAAGGACTTCCCGACCTCATGGGGGACAGGTGGAGAACTGAGAGACCGGAGGGGGAGTTAATGTCAATAGGGGGTTTTGACAAGGATATGTGATTCTCCCTTTGTGTGAGGGTATAAATGTGAAGGTCTGATGCAGCTCATCCTCTTGTTTCTTGAGAGATGGCTGGGGATGAAGTGCTTGAATAAAACCTGAATTAAAAGCCAATTCAGCTTCGTTATTTCACGCTCCCTACACATATAAACAAATATATAGACACAGTGCGGAGCATTGAAGCTAGATGGAATAAATATATAAACATATAAACACAGTGCGGAGCATTGTAGCTAGATGGAATAAATATGTAAATATATAAACACACAGTGCGGAGCATTGTAGCTAGATGGAATAAATAAGATAAGATAAGATAAGATAAGATAAGCCTTTATTAGTCCCACAACGGGGAAATTCCAGGATTGCAACAGCACAGGGATAGCAACACTCAGAGCAACAATCAGAAGGCAAGAAAAAAACAAGCAAGCAAGAGCGGCTAATATACATATGTACATATTACTATAAAATAAATATATACACACACACACACAGACACACAGTGCAGAGCATTGTAGCTGGATGGAATAAATATATGAGTATATGAACACACAGTGCAGAGCATTGTAGCTAGATGGAATAAATATGTAAATATATAAACACCCACAGTACGGAGCATTGCAGCTAGGTGGAATAAATATGCAAGTATATAAACACACACAGTGCGGAGCAATGTAGCTAGATGGAATAATATGTAGATATATAAAAACACAGTGCGGAGCATTGTAGCTAGATGGAATAAATATGTAAATATATAAACACACACAGTGCAGAGCATTGTTGCTAGATGGGATGAAACAGCATAACCGTCTACTTAGTTATCCTACATGGTATGATTATGTGCCCATACATATTCTCACCCTCCATAGCGACCGGTATGTTCCTAGTTGTATGCCGGAGGGGACCATTGTGTAAGTCTATTGCATCTTTTGCATTCAAAAAACTATTAGTTTGTTACGTCTTTTTGCTATCTCTGCGAGCAGCCCTGCTTAGGTTGTACAGTCTGACAGCCGTTGGTAGGAAGGACCTACGAAACCTCTCGGTTGTGCACCTGGGATGATGTAGTCTGCTGCTAAATGAGCTCCTCAGTGCATCCAGTATGTCCTGCATAGGGTGGAACTCGGACTCCAGCAGAGATGACAGTTTAGCCACCGTCCTTCTCTCTCCTATCTCCTCCATCGGATCAAGGCGCTGCCCCAGGACAGAGCTAGCTTTCTTAATCAGTTTGTTCAGTCTCTTCCTATCGGCTGCAGTAATGCCACTGCCCCAGCAGACCACTCCAAAAGTGATGGCTGATGCCACCACCGTGTCATAGAATGACTTCAGCAGCGCCCCTTGTACACCAAAAGACCTGAGTCTCCTCAGCAGGAACAGCCTGCGCTGTCCCTTCTTGTAGAAATATGTAAATATATAAACACACAGTGTGGAGCATTGTAGCTAGATGGAATAAATATGTAATTTATAAACACACACATTGCGGAGCATTGTAGCTAGATGGAATAAATATGTAAATATATAAACACACAGTGTGGAGCATTGTCGCTAGATGGAATAAATATATAAACACACAGTGCGGAGCATTGTAGCTAGATGGAATGAAACAGCATAACCGTCTACTTAGTTATCCTATATGGTATGATTATGTACCCATACATATTGTCACCCTCCGTAGCTACCGGTATTTTCCTAGTTGTATACCGGAGGGGACCATTGTGTAAGTCTATTGCGTCTTTTGCATTCAATACTATTAGGTTGTCACATCTTTTTGCTATCTCTGCGAGCAGCCCTGCTTAGGTTGTACAGTCTGACAGCCGTAGGTAGGAAGGACCTGCGAAACCTCTCGGTTGTGCACCTAGGATGACGTAGTCTGCTGCTAAATGAGCTCCTTAGTGCATTCAGTGTGTCCTGCATAGGGTGGAACTCGGACTCCAGCAGAGATGACAGTTTAGCCACCATCCTTCTCTCTCCCATCTCCTCCACTGGGTCAAGGCGCTGCCCCAGGACAGATCTAGCTTTCTTGATCAGTTTGTTCAGTCTCTTCCTATCGGCTGCTGTAATGCCACTGCCCCAGCAGACCACTCCAAAAGCGATGGCTGATGCCACCACCGTGTCGTAGAATGTCTTCAGCAGCGTCCCTTGTACAACAAAAGAACTGAGTCTCCTCAGTAGGAACAGCCTGCGCTGTCCCTTCTTGTAGGGTGCGTCAGTATTGTGTGACCAGTCTAGTTTATTGTTCAGATGAACACCCAGGTACTTGTAGGATGTCACCATCTCGATGTCTGTTCCCTGTATATTTACTGGTGCTGTGAGGGGTTGTTCTTGCCTGCGACAGTCCACCACCAGTTCCTTAGTTTTCCTCGCGTTGATCTGGAGGCAGTTCCGATGGCACCAGTCCACAAAGTCCTGGATAAGCCCTCTGTACTCAGCTTCATCTCCGTTGGAGATGAGGCCAACGATCGCAGAGTCAGAGAACTTCTGTAGATGGCAGTGTGTTGTGTTGTGTGAGAAGTCCACAGTATAAAGGGTGAACAGGAAGGGAGCCAAAACCGTTCCCTGGGGGGGCCCTGTGCTACCGATGATCGTGTCGGACACACAGTCCCGGGTTCTCACAAACTGTGGCCGGTTTGTGAGGTAGTCCAGGATCCATGATGACAGGTGATGGTCCACCCCTGTGCACAGCAGCTTGTCCTTCAGGATCATCGGTTGGATGGTGTTGAAAGCACTGGAGAAGTCAAAGAACATGATCCTCACCGCATTCCCGGGCTTCTCCAGGTGGGACAGAGAACGGTGAAGGAGGAAGATGACCGCATCCTCCACCCCAATGCCATGCTGGTAGGCGAACTGGAGTGGATCCATCGCTGGTCCCACCAGGGGGCGGAGGTGAGCAAGGAGCAGTCTCTCCAGGGTCTTCATCATGTGGGACGTCAGGGCCACTGGTCTGTAGCTGTTCAGATCTTTGGGGTGGGAAGTCTTTGGTACAGGTACCACACAAGGTGTTTTCCACAACTGTGGTACCCTCCCCAGCTTCAGGCTCAGGTTGAAGATATACTCCACAATCCCACACAGCTGGTCTCACAGGACTTGAGGAGCTTTGCACTGATGCCGTCCGGTCCCGACGCCTTCCTCGTCTTGAGCTTCCTCAGCTCCGTCCTCACCTAGGTCTTAGTGAGGGTCAGGTTGTGGGGGGGGGGCTGTGTGTTGGGAGTGGGTGGGTGATGGTGGAGTGGGGAGTGGGCAGCAGGACTTGATGTCTTCAGAGGCAGCAGTGGTTGTTGCGCAGTTGTGGGGGAGGGCGGTTGGTCAAACCTATTGAAAAACAGATTCAGATTGTTCGCCCACTCCCTGCCCCCTGTGGCCTGGGGGGAGGTATTCTGGAGCCCAGAGATGGTTTTAAGGTTTCTCCAGACCCCACCAGTGTCGCTCTGTTGCAGCTTGTCCTCCATCTTCTTCCTGAAGCTGTCCTTGCCTTCTCTGATCTTCCTCCTCAGCTCCCTCTGTACGGACATCAGCATCTCCCTGTTCCCCGACCTGAAGATCCTCTTCTTCTCTCTCAGAAGTGTTTTTATCTCAGCATTGATCCAGGGTTTGTTGTTTGAGCAACACCGTATGGTCTTGGTGGGTACGGTGTTGTCCACACAAAAGCTGATGTAGTCCGTGATGGTGTGAGTGAGACCATCGATGTCCTCACCATGTGGATTGCAGAGCTGCTCCCAGGTAGTGGTTTCAAAACAGTCCTTTAGAGCATCCATTGCCTCCTCAGACCATAACTTCACTGTGTGCATAACCGGAGGTTGTCTGTGCACTAGGGGTTTGTACACCGGCCGGAGATGAACCAAGTTGTGATCCGATCTCCCGAGTGGGGGGAGTGGTGATGAGGTGTACGCCTCCTTATTGTTTGCATAGAATAAGTCCAGTGTTTTATTGTCTCTAGTGTGGCATGTGACATACTGGGTAAACGTGGGTAGAATGGGAGACAGTGAAACATGGTTGAAATCGCCTGAGATGAGGAGAAGAGCATCTGGGTGTTCTGTCTGCAGCCTGCCAGTTACTGAGTGGATGACGTCACGCGCTGTCCCAGCGTTCGCCGTCGGATTTGCATAAATAACAATGCAGATCACGTGTGAGTATTCCCTCAGGAGATATGTAGGCCGCATGCTAACAGCTAGCAACTCGATGTCTTTGCTGCAGTGTTGTTGTTTAACAGTGATATGTCCCGGTCTGCGCCAGTTGTTATTAACATAGATCATCATTCCACCGCCCCTTGCTTTGCCACTGTCCGGTGTTCGGTCTGCCCTTATCGCGTGGAAACCCTCCAGTTCAATGTTAGCATCTGCTGCTAGTTCAGTTAGCCACGTCTCCATAAACAATGGAAGGCAGCACTCCCGGTATATGCTATCGTAGCGGGAGATAGCCGCAAGCTCATCTAACTTTCCCATTCCCATTTCCCATAATTTTTTCTCTTTTTGTCAACGCCACCATCTCCACACCATACCTCATCGCAGGTCTCACTACCGTCTTGTAGATCTTCCCTTTCATTTTTACTGCTTCTGTCACAAGTCACCCCGATACTCGTCTCCACCCACTCCACCCTGCCTGCACTCTCTTCTTTACCTCTCTTGTGCATTTTCCATTGCTTTGGATGGTTGACCCCAGGTATTTAAACTCATCTACTTTACTATGTATTCTGTCTTGCTTCTACTGACTTTCATTCCTCTTCTCTCCAGAGCATACCTCTACCTCTCCAGGTTCTCTTCCACCGGCTCCCTACTCTCACTACAGATCACAATGTCATCTGCAAACATCATGGTCCATGGACAATCCTGCCTGACCTCATCTGTCAGCCTGTCCATGACCATGACAAAGAAGAAGGGGCTCAGAACTGATCCATGATGTAACCCCACCCACACCTTGAACCCATCCATCACTCCTACAGTGCACCTCACCACCGTCTCGCTGTCCTCATACATGTCCTGCACCACCCTCACATACTTCTCTGCCACTCCTGACTTTCTCATACAATACCACACTTCCTCTCTTGGCCCCCTATCATCTGCTTTCTCTAGATCCACAAAGACACAGTGCAACTCCTTTTGACGTTCTCTGTACTTCTCCATCAGTGTCATGGGTCATTTCCAATCAGTTTAAACACTCTCAAAAAAACTCCAGCTCACAAAGGATTGAATTCCACAGAGTTTAATGGGAATCTTGTGAAACTGTAACACAATACAGTACATTTGAATTAATATGCACATTGAGCAGCATGATGGTAAAGTAAAATAACACAGCCTAGCTAAACGAACTACATATATTATGCAATGAATTGTTTTTTAACCAATAAAACATCCAGCGGCAACAAAAGTGTAACTAACTCCTTATTTTAACAATTTTAATACTTACAGACATTGCCTGAGCAGAGGAAGAATCAAAGAGCAACGTCTGACTGAGGAGCTGACAACTGTGTGTGTGCTCTGAAGCTGCAGATTTTTTTTGTTTTTATTGTAAGATTGAATATTGTACAACAATATAAACATGTGTCTCCTTCACATATTACATTACAAGAGGATAATGAAAATAAAAAAATGCGATAGATAGATAGATAGATAGATAGATAGATAGATAGATAGATAGATAGATAGATAGATAGATAGATAGATAGATAGATAGATAGATAGATAGATAGATAGATAGATAGATCCAAAACTGGGAAATTGCAGTTTGGAAAATTGCATTATTATTCCTCTTTTTAAAATTCTTGGATCCAATTTATAGTTTTGTTACGTTTTTTTACAGTTTATAAATTTAATTGTGTTAATGTATTCCCAAAATTCATGAGAATGTTTTAGATCTGCATTTGTGGATATAGACTTTCCCATGTATAATTGTTAAGTTTATTACATATTCAGTTTTAACATCATTGTGTTTGAAATATGTAATTATGTTTTGGCATGTGAGGTGGATGTTCAGGTTAGTCTTGCTATTTTATATAGTTTGTTAATCTAGACCAAAAGGTAGTTGAGATGGTACAGTGAAAAAAAGGATGAGCTACAGATTCAGGGACATCATTGCAAAGACTGCAGTTTTCATTAATATTCAAAAATTTAGACATATAAGTTGGTTGGATATATGTTATGTACGATTTTGACGTGGATTTCTTTCCATTTATTTGAAATACAGAACTGAAATGGTAGAGACCAGGTTTTTTGCCAGTTAATATCTGTAAAAACGTTATTCCAGAATGTCTTCCCTTTAGGAGAAATTTTCTTTTTTTTCATACAATGCAGTACATATATGTTTATTACTACATTTAATACTCATAATATCTATACCATTAATCATTAGAAGAGGCTTTATTCTCAGAGCTACATTGACTTGAAGGTGGTTTTCCATAAGAAGGGACAGGCCTTCAGGAATGGCCTTTATGACATGAATAAATTCTTCATTAGTTATTGAGAAAAATTTAAAGTGAAAGAATCATTCATAACAAAATATCTGACCATTAGAATCATATTGGTCACTTAGGAAAATTATATTTTTATCAACCTAGTGTTGCTTAAATAAGGATTTTTTTCTTACTGGTGATGTCCTCATTATTCCAAATTATTGTTTTATGTGGAGAGAAATTGTGAGTATAGCAGATTTTCCACACTAAAAGAGCCTGTTGATAAAATTTTGATAGTTTTAGAGGAAGCTTTGTTGTCTTATAATTGCAGATGAGTAGAAAACATAAGTCAACCAGTTTTTTGAAAATATTACTTGGGATAAAATACCAAATTGAATCAGGATCTTTAAGATAATCTTTAATCCATTTGATTTTCAACATGTTATTTAGGTCAGCAAAGTTTAATAGTTCAAATCCACCTTCTTTCCTGGATCCTGAAAGAACATCTTTCTTTAAATGATGATGTTTGTTTTTCCACATAAAGTTATTTACTGTATTATTGATCTCTTTAATTGTGTAGTCTGTAGCAGTCAAAGATAGGGCAGGACATACAAGCCTTGAAATGCCTTCTGCTTTTGTCAAAAGTATTCTACCATAGATGGATAGGTCTCTCTGCAGCCGCGTAGTCATAATATTCTTAATTTTATTCATTCTTGAGGGAAAATTGAGTTGTTGTCTGGATATCACATCTTTAGTTACATCAATACCTATATATTTAACTTTTTTTTCACCGGAGTGCTGGATATATTTTCTTCATCAGTATCAAAATGGTTAAAATTTCACATTTACCTAAATTTAAAGATAGTCCGGAAGCTTTTGAAAATCGATTTATTATTTCTATTGCTTCTATTGCTTTGATGTTTGTCTCGCAAAAGTAACACAGTGTCATCAGCAAGCTGTGTTATTTGAATTTAATTTGAGTTTACTTAGTTCCATTTTTTCATTATTTGACAGACTTTCTTTGTTCAACAGCTTTTTTAAATTTTCCATATCCATTTCCTTTGCATTGTTATTTTTTTAAATTTCTTTGCTGCGTTTTAATGGCTATTTGTCTGGTTTTAAATTTAAAATATTCCCATTTTTGAGTGCTATTTAGGTCATCCTTCTTAAAAATATCTTGTGCCAATTCTTTAACCAAATCTTGAAAAAATAGGTCATTAACCCTCATCCTACCAACATATTTTACATACAAATAGTACCAACTGGGGTCCGTTTGGACCCCACACAAAATTTAACTGTTAATTGGATTATTAAGCAATACCAAAGTATTTTTTTTCACTTAAAATGTTTTATTTGGTTAAAACAAAGAGTTGTGCTTGAAACATGATCCAAAAATCCCGGAATGGGGCTAGTTTGTTGGTTGCCGGCCTTTCAGCACGAGTAGCCCGGTTGTAATGAGTTTTTCAACCAGTGTGCCCTGGTGCGTTCAGGTTTTTGTGGGAAATTATCTAATTTCACTTCTTAATTGGTACAAGAAATGCAAATACTTTGCCATTGTTGTGCATGTGTTCTGTAGGCCCTGCAGAACACATGCACAACACATGCACACAAATTAAACGATATTTAATTTCCAGTATCCTCTTAACTTTTTCATATTTTCTTTACATCCAACTAAACAAATTGAGATAATTTTGTGATCTGTTAAAGGAGCAAAATTATATGAAATTTCTGATATATATATTCCAGACAAGACGATGTTAACCACAGGTCTATCCTTGACTGTATTCTGCCTTTTGTGTTGCTCCATGTAAATTCGTTGAGACCAGGGTTAAAAAAACGCAATGCATCAATAACTGATAATTTTTCTTCTAAAAAGACAGTGTTTTAAAATTGTGAATTCTGTGTATTTCTTTGTGGATCCTGTCTGTCACATCATTTGGGGCATCATTAAAATCAACTCCTAGAATTAAGTAAGCATCTTTGTATTTATCTTTTAATTTTTTTTATTTTTAAATATATTTGCATGAACATAATTTTGGATTGGGCTATACCATTATATCTGTAAATATTACTAGTAATAAAGAATGCATTGTCTAGTTTTAAAACTGCAATAATCCACCTGCCATCACTAGAGTAAAAACTTTCTAAAATGTCTCATGTAAATTTGTTTAAAAGTATCGGAAACCCAGCAGAATGGTGTGAAGCGTGAGAAAAAAGAATATGGTCTCCCCACTATACTCTTCCATAATTTACTATCTGCATCACAGGAGTGGGTTTCTTGGAGAAGGATTTGGTTAGCTTCTGATTTCCTAATAAAGAGGAATATTGCTTTTCTTTTGGTATTGTCTCTAAGACCTCTGACATTTAGAGAGACAATTTTTAACATTCTAAACTTAAAGTCAGACGTCATATAACATCAAAGACAATAAAGGAGCACAGTGTCTAAACGATAACACAAATGGAAATAAGGGGTAAACTTTGTAGGTTAAAGTTTTAGATGAAATGTTAAAGTACATTACTGTCTAATGAGGTTTGGGTACCGTAAGAACATATACTGTAACTTCTATGAAGAATTGAAGTAACATTAAGATCAACTGCCAGGCTTCTTCTAATGTCTACAATATACAAACCAACCCGCAGCTGCAGAACTCTTCTTGGCAGAACAAGATTGGTTGAAAGAGTACGTTTTGAGGGTTTTTTTCAGTCTTTAATTGTATCTGCAGTGACTCTCTTTCCATCAATTATGGCATCAGGGCCGCGGCATGTAGTTTTCTTGCCTAATCTGTGGGCTTTATCCACAAGTGGCCTGATTTTTTTTACGTTGTTGTCTTTCCAGGTAAGTTAAGTCCACCACCACTCAAAGCTTTTTTTCTTTCATCACTGTGGCATCTTTTGAAGCCTTGCAGATTTTTTGTCTAAAGGTGCGCATGGTGAATTGGATGATCACTGGTCGTGGTTTCCTGTCTTCCTGAGGGCGTCCAGTGCAATGTATCATGTTGATGAGGACTCCCAGCTTACTTTTTTCATCTGGAAGAATTTGGGCACAGATTTCAAAGATTTGTTTTCGTGTGTCCTCTGCCATTTCATTAAACTCTTCAGGGAGGTTGAATAACTTCAGGTTCCAGTGTTGACTGTAACATTTTGCCTCCTCAATTTTATCTTCCAGCTCATAAATACATTGGGATGTTGTTTTAATCTTTTCTCCAGTCTCCTTGATCTGGAAATCAATGCCTTCAACATTTTGTTTAACTGCTTCACTATCGGCTGTATTTTGGGATATTTTTTGCTTGAGGAATGTAAATCTGCTCGTTAGCTCTTTTATAGCTTTCAATATGTCAGCATTAGATACTGTTTCATCGTGTTTTGCTGAGCAGATTTTCTTTGGATTAGGGCTTGAAACAGGAGTCTCAGGTGAACCTGAGCACACCAAGTCTGGGTCCTCATTGTCGAGTTCCACCAAAAGGCTTCCCTTCTTTCTCTTGTCTTGCTTGGTATTTACTAATAAACCAGAACGAATAACCAGAACCTATAATCTTGTAACTGGTCTCTCAGATCATAACATGGTTCTTGCTGTCAGAAAACTTACTAAAAAGCGACTACAGTATTTCGGGGGAGTCGATATTGACAAATCAAATTTTATTATTCCCAAATCAAAAAATGAGGAGTTTGAACATTACTTAGAGAATCAAAATTGGGAGCAGCTCATGTCAACATGTGAAGTAGATGATTGTTGTAATTTTATAACTGCAACAATCACAAAGTCTATAGAAAAATTTTCAAAGCAAATTAAAAGTAGACAACAGAAGATTAGCCTACCATGGTTAAATAATGAAATAAGAAAACTTATGAAGAGGCGAGACTATGCATTGAAAACATCACTAACCTCTAAACTACAAAATGATCACCTTGTGTACAAAAGTTTAAGAAATAAAGTGGTACATGAGCTGCGAAAATCAAAAATAACTGATAGATCATGCAAAGGGTAACAACAGTTCCCTATGGAGGCATTTAAATAACTTAACTAATAAAAAAAACGATCAGAAGGGGGTAAAGGAACTTAGAATCAATGGCAAGACCGTCAATGACAAGGCTACTTTGGCAAATGAATTTAATTCATACTTTGTGGGCTCTGTGGAAGACTTAACAAAAATTTTTGTGCTGCCAAATGTGCTCAACAACACAAATTCCATACTTCCAACAGATACTTTTCACATCGATGAGGTAAATGAGGAGTTAATTGCTGGTATTGTTAAAACACTGTCAAACTCAAAAACTAATGATATCTACAATATAAGCACCTCCTTTCTCAAAATGTACAGCAAAATATTAATCAAACCACTGACTCATCTCATTAATCTCTCCATTATGTCTAGTACATTTCCATCTGGCTGGAAAAAAGCTGTCGTCATACCAGTTCATAAATCAGGCAGTAAAGACGATATATGCAATTACCGCCCAATCTCTATTTTACCAGTCCTATCTAAGGTTCTTGAAAAAGTTGTAGCTACACAGCTGATAGACTACTTACAAGACAGTCAACTTCTTCATCCACATCAATTTGGTTTTAGACCAGGATACTCAACAGAAACAGCAAATTGTTGTCTTATTGAAAACGTCAAACAGTCCTTGGACAGGGGTAATGTGGTAGGAGCTGTTTTTCTAGATCTCAAAAAGGCTTTCGATACTGTAAACCACAGTTTGCTTTTATCCAAAATGGTATCTTTTAACTTCTCCCCAAATACATTAGAATGGTTTGCATCTTATCTCCAGAACAGAGAACAGTGTGTAAAAGTTCACCAGGATAAATCCTTATTTTTAAACAACCGCATGGGTATCCCACAAGGGTCCATTCTTGGTCCTTTACTTTTCAGCATTTTTATTAATGACTTGCCGTTACACTGCTCAGCTGCAACATGCCAACTTTATGCAGATGATGCAGTTATTTACACAGCTGCCAAGACTCCAGCACAGGCTGCAGATGTACTGTCTACAAGTATGGTTGATGTCCAAGAGTGGCTCCTCAAGAACCATCTATTGCTGAACCTTCAGAAAACAGTCTCAATGTGCTTTTCAATCAAAAAATGTAACCTGCAACGTTTTAAAGTTAATATACATGATCATGACATCAGTTTAGCTACAGAATTCAAATACCTTGGCATTGTACTAGATCCTCAACTCAAATTTAATCTTCATATAAAGAAAATTTCAAAAACAGTAAAAAAAAATCTGAACTGCTTTAAATTAATTAGATATTACATACCTTACGAAGCAGCTGCACTGTATATGCATTCTATGTTTTTTTCTCATATATCATACTGTTTGACAGTCTGGGCTCAAGCAGCCCCTTCCACAATAAGACATATAGGTTCATTATATAATCAAACCCTAAAAATCTTGGACAAAAAGCCCATTAGGTGGCATCACTGTAATGTTTTAAAAAAATACAACCTATTGAGTTTTGAGAGCTTCATTGACCTCTGTTTTCTGAAATTAACGTTCAAATGTTTCCATAAATCAGCACCCGAGCCACTTGCTGGTTTCGTCCAAAGACAGGACAGCAGCAGAGCCACCAGGAGTTCTGTTAACAATAACTGTAAAATATTCCACCGCAGAACCACATTTGGACAAACAGCTTTCTCTATAAAGGGCAGTCACATCTGGAACACAATGCCAAATGTAATTAAAATAATAACGGACTTTAAAACATTCACTAAAAAGGTTAAAAACTGGCTGAAAAATAAACAAGAATGTACTCATGTATGAATTAATTGTCTGCAAAGTGAGAGTGAATGAAGGGAAGGAATAAATGTGTTTGTTTATAGTGAGTGACGAAGGGAGGGAGGCCTGAAATAGGCAAATGTGAGCCAGGTTGTTATATTTGTGTATTTATAATATTTATAATATTTATGTTAAATGTGAGTCAGGCTGTTATATTTGTGTATTTATAATATTTATAATATGTATAATTGTGTATTTATAATCTTTCTGCATTGATGTATGTGGTTATTGTGTATTTTTTTTTTCATCTTTACTTGATTCTCTTTTCTAAAGCCCATCCAGGGACAAGAGTTGCAAATTAGCTAATAGCTATACACTCTATGTGCAACACATCAGATTGATTGTCTTTGATTAATTGTCTATGTTTATTGCACTGTCCCTGTCACATAAACTAATCTACTACTGCTGTGGCATATTTGCTTCTCCTTCTCGATAAATAGGTTAGCTAGTGGCGGCTATGTTTGTTTAGTTAGCTTAGTTTTGCGACCATCCTTGAACATGATATTTATTTTAAGAAAGATGAAACTGCACTGGTTTAGATCAGTCTCTCATCATAATTAGTCTTATAGGTTGTCATGACTTGTTTTGTTCTTTTTAGACCAGTTGGTACCCTAAGTGTAGCAGAGCTTAAAACAGGACGTCTGCATTGGCCACCATCTTGGCTTCCTTCCTGACCCACATTTGCTCTAAAGCTGCAGCTAGCTGCACTGATCACCACATGGCAAGTCACTTCCTGACTCACAGCATGCACCATTGCCATGTTTGTAGTTTTTTTGTAGTTTTTAACTGCAAGAATGAATAAATGTACTGAACAGTGGCAACAACACATCTCCTAATAAAAATCACACATAAAACACATTTTCTGGGGGGATAACAGTCCCCACTTGGGTTCTTTAAAGAGACCAGACTAATGAATAGAATCAGACTTAGCAGAGAGAAGCAAAACTACTTCTGTAATGGGACGAGAAAAAACTTTCTTAGTTCCATCCTTGATAACTTCCACTTTGACCTTCCGAACCAGTCCATCTTCTCCTGGAAAGGTTTTCAAGATGATGCCCATAGGCCAGTCATATCTCTTCACTTGGTTGTCTTTTAGAAGAACTATGTCTCCTTCCTCAAGGCAGGGCCACTTTCCTTGCCACTTGTGTCGAAGCTGTAGCGTCTTGAGGTACTCACATTTCCATCTGTTCCAAAACATGTCTGCTAGGCCCTGAACCTGTTTCCACTCTTCTCTCAGAAGATCTGCTTCATCCAGACTGCCTGACGGAGGGGGAGGTGAAGAGCCTGTTTTTAGATTCAGAAGCATTGCTGCGGTGAGAATAAGAGGTGATTCAGTATCTGATGATACTGGGATGAACGGCCTGGCATTCACAATTGTAGCAACCTCTGCCATAAGTGTAGTCAGAACCTCATGCATCAAACAAGACTTCCATTGTTCGAGCAGCATGCAGTCCAAAATGCAACGGGTGATGCCAATCATTCGCTCTCATGCACACCCCCATGTGGGAAGCGTGGGGTGGGTTGAACACCCAGGTGCACCTCTGTGAGTTCAGGTACTTCTCCACACTGTTGAACCTTGTCCATCTCTAGCTCACAGGCAGCACTGATGAAGCTGGTCCTACGGTCAGAGCGTATCTGCTTTGAGGGGCCCCTGATGGCAAAGAACCTCCTCAAGGCATTGATAAAGCTGCTGGCACTCATTGCTTCAATCACCTCAATGTGGACCACCCTGGAGCACATGCATGAGAACATTACAGCCCATCTTTCGGAGTTACAAGCTCCTCCTCTTGTACGACGTGAAACTATGTCCCATGGTCCAAAGACATCAACACCTGCATAGGTGAATGGGGGCGCTCCTTGTAGCCGATCTCATGGCAGGGTTGCCATCTGTTGGTGTTTGGCCTTTCCTCTTAGCTTTCTGCAGGTAACACATCTGTGAAGCAGGCTACTGATACAGCGTTTGGCCCCCACCAGCCAGAACCCTGCAGCGCAGATGGCACCCTCGGTTAGATGTCTTCCTTAGTGTTTCACTGCTTCGTGACAGTAGGAGACGAGCAGGGTTGCGAGATGAAGCCTTCCAGGGATGATGATGGGATGTGCCTCATCTGTGCTCAGACCTGATTGTCCAATCCAGCCTCCTACTCGAAGAAGTTGGTCATGGTCGATTGTGGGGTGCAGTTTTCACAAGCTGCTAGAAGATGGGATGTTGCATCCTGAGTGGATGCATTTGAGTTCTCCTGCATAGCACTCGTTCTGGATGCTCCTTATGATACACAACTTAGCTCTCTGCAGCTCATCCTTGGTTGGCTGACACATGTGCCACCCCTTACATACATTCTGGATGGAGTGGGAGAAGGAGCGGGCTACGTGGATGAGGTGCACTATGGCTTTGAGGAGGGTGATGAATTTAGAGAAGCGTTCAAAGTGTTGTGGGTGTACCACATCTCTGGTAATGTGTGTAACACTTGTCACCTGGGGGCGCACTTCAGTGTCGATGTCAGGGTTGATAATATTGTAGGTCTCCTGAGACTCAGATGGGTGCAGAGATGGATTACAAAGAAAGGCTGGTCCTTTGAGCCATGTTGTGCTGCTAAGCAGGGCTGGTGTCACAGTTCTTGACCCAATGTTGGCTGGGTTGAGGTGTGTTGGGACGTACTTCCACTGGCCGGAACAGGGTGATTGACAGATTCGTTGGATCCTGTTGTGTAGATAGATGTAGAATCTACTTGATTGGTTATGGCTATATCCCAATTCAACCTTACTGTCTGAGTAGTTGGTGGTGTTTTCAAATGTAGTGTCCATCTCTGATACTACCATATCTGTGATCTCCACGGCCAGTACGGCTGCGCAGAGCTCCAGCCTCAGGATGGTTAGGCTGGGTTGAGGAGCCAACTTCACCTTTCCAAAGACAAAGCCAATATCAGTCAGTTCTTCATGGTTTGTCATCCTGATGTAGGCTATGGCTGCAATTGCTTTGACTGATGCATCTGCGAAAACACAGAGTTCTCTTCGTAGTGCACCTGCGGAGGAGAAGGATGTGTAAGGGCATGGTATCTGGAGCCCTTCTAGACCTCAAAGTGACAGTTTCCACTTAGTCCACTCGATGCAACATGTGTCCTTTGGGAGTGAAGAATTCCAAACCTCCACTTGCAAGGTGAGTTTTCTGAGTATCAGTCTTCCATGAACTGTGATGGGTGCGAGGAACCCCAAAGGATCGTAGAGACTATTCACTGTTGAGAGTACGCCTCTGCAGGTGAAGGGTTTTTGGTCGTCTTTGATCTGAAACATGAAGATGTCTGTGTGCATGTTCCAGAACAACCAAAAACTGCGTTGGATAGGTGGATCATTGGTGAAGCGATCTAGGTTTTCAACGTCCTTGGAACGATCTTTGGATGGGAATGCCTCGATGACTGCCGGTCGGTTTGATGCGATCTTATGCAGCCTAAGGTTAGAATCTGCAAGCATCTTCTGTGCTTGCCTCAGGACGCTGATGGCATCTTCTATTGTGCTAAAGGACTTTAAGGCATCATCAATGTAGAATCAGAATCAGAATCAGAATGAACTTTATTGCCAAGCACGTTTACAAGGAAACACAAGTAAACATACGAGGAATTTGACTTGACATTGGGCGCACTAGATAAGCGCATCCCAATGACGTGGCAGCCATGCAAGGCGCCTGTCATACAGTGGGGGGTAAAGAGGGGGAGGGGGGAAGGGGGGGTAGGGAAACACAATGGGCAGAGAGAAAAAAGCATTGTTAATCAAAATAAAGCTCATTATATGAGCTTATATAAAGCTCATTATAATCCTATAATCCTCTCGGCGCCACACGTGTAGGCTGCCTTTTTGCAACAGCGGCTCGATTCTGAGTTTTTTTCCCTTCCTCTCTTTTTTGACCAGTCTTTTTTTTTCACCCCACTTATATCACGGACACACAGATCGTCCCAAATGTCTCCTGAGCCGGTGGACAGAGCCACTGTTTATAGCAGGATACGATACAACAGGGAAGAGCTGCTAGCATTTAACCGCCACCCAGTCCCATTGGAAAAACTCAACATACCGAGAGAATTGAGGCGAAAGCATCGCGGCTGCCAGGCTGGAGTAAGGCGGAGGACAAAAAATATAAGGTACAGACCCTCCCTTCCATCTGTTGTCATGGGAAATGTACGGTCGATACCGGGAAAGTTAGATGAGCTAGCGGCTATCTCCCGTTATGATAGCACTTACCGGGAGTGCTCTCTCCTTTTGTTTACTGAGACGTGGCTAACTGAACTAGCAGCAGATGCTAACATTGAGCTGGAGGGTTTTCACATGATACGAGCTGACCGAACATCAGACAGTGGCAAAGCAAGGGGCGGTGGAGTGATAATGTATGTTAACAACAACTGGTGCAGACCGGGACATATCACTGTTAAACAACGACACTGCAGCAAAGACATTGAGTTGCTAGCTGTTAGCATGAGGCCTACATATCTCCCGAGAGAACTCTCACACGTGATCTGCATTGCTGTTTATGCAAATCCGACGGCGAACGCTGGGACAGCGCGTGACGTCATCCATTCAGTAACCAGCAGGCTGCAGACAGAACACCCAGATGCTCTTCTCCTCATCTCAGGCGATTTCAACCACGTTTCACTGTCTCCCATTCTACCCACGTTCACCCAGTATGTCACATGCCACACTAGAGACAATAAAACACTGGATTTATTCTACGCAAACACTAAGGAGGCGTACACCTCATCACAACTCCCCCCACTCGGGAGATCGGATCACAACTTGGTTCATCTCCGGCCGGTGTACAAACCCCTAGTGCACAGACAACCTCCGGCCATGCACACTGTGGAGTTATGGTCTGAGGAGACAATGGACACTCTAAAGGACTGTTTTGAAGCCACCGCCTGGAAGCAGCTCTGCGATCCACATGGTGAGGACATCGATGGCCTCATTCACACCTTCACGGGCTACCTCAGCTTCTGTGTGGAGAAATCAGTTCCCACCAAGACCATACGGCGTCACTCAAACAACAAACCCTGGATCAACCCTGAGATAAAAACACTTCTGAGAGAGAAGAAGAGGATCTTCAGGTTGGGGAGAAGGGAGATGCTGAAGTCCGTACAGAGGGAGCTGAGGAGAAAGATCAGAGAAGGCAAGGACAGCTTCAGGAAGAAGATGGAGGACAAGCTGCAACAGAGCGACATCAGCGGGGTCTGGAGAAACCTCAAAACCATCTCGGGGCTCCAGAATACCTCCCCCCAGGCCACGGGGGGCAGGGAGTGGGCGAACAACCTGAATCTGTTTTTCAATAGATTTGACCAACCGCCCTCCCCCCTGTCTGCACAACAACCACTGCTGCCTCTAAGAAATCAAGTCCTGCTGCCCACTCCCCACTCCACCGACAGCCCCCCCCCCACTCCCAACACACAGCCCCCCATCCTGACCCTAACCAAGACCCAGGTGAGGATGGAGCTGAGGAAGATCAAGGCGAGGAAGGCGTCGGGACCGGACGGCATCAGTGCAAAGCTCCTCAAGTCCTGTGCAGACCAGCTGTGTGGGATTGTGACGTATATCTTCAACATGAGCCTGAAACTGGGGAGGGTACCACAGCTGTGGAAAACATCTTGTGTGGTACCTGTACCAAAAACTTCCCACCCCAAAGACCTGAACAGCTACAGACCGGTGGCCTTGATGTCCCACTTGATGAAGACCCTGGAGAGACTGCTCTTTGCTCATCTCCGCCCCCTGGTGGAACCAGCGATGGATCCACTCCAGTTCGCCTACCAGCATGGCATTGGGGTGGAGGATGCGGTGATCTTCCTCCTTCACCGTTCTCTGTCCCACCTGGAGAAGCCCGGGAATATGGTGAGGATCATGTTCTTTGACTTCTCCAGTGCTTTCAACACCATCCAACCGATGATCCTGAAGGACAAGCTGCTGCGCGCAGGGGTGGACCAGCACCTGTCATCATGGATCCTGGACTACCTCACGAACCGGCCTCAGTTTGTGAGAACCCGGGACTGTGTTTCCGACACGATCATCAGTAGCACGGGGGCCCCCCAGGGAACGGTGCTGGCTCCCTTCCTGTTCACTCTTTATACTGCAGACTTCTCACACAACACAACACACTGCCATCTACAGAAGTTCTCTGATGACTCTGCGATCGTTGGTCTCATCTCCAACGGAGATGAAGCTGAGTACAGAGGGCTTATCCAGGACTTCGTGGACTGGTGCCATCGGAACTGCCTCCAGATCAACGCAAGGAAAACTAAGGAGCTGGTGGTGGACTGCCGCAGGCATGGGCAGCCCCTCACAGCACCAGTAAATATACAGGGAACAGACATCGAGATGGTGACATCCTATAAGTACCTGGGTGTTCATCTGAACAATAAACTAGACTGGTCACACAATACTGACGCACTCTACAAGAAGGGACAGCGCAGGCTGTTCCTGCTGAGGAGACTCAGGTCTTTTGGTGTACAAGGGGCGCTGCTGAAGTCATTCTATGACACGGTGGTGGCATCAGCCATCACTTTTGGAGTGGTCTGCTGGGGCAGTGGCATTACTGCAGCCGATAGGAAGAGACTGAACAAACTGATTAAGAAAGCTAGCTCTGTCCTGGGGCAGCGCCTTGATCCGATGGAGGAGATAGGAGAGAGAAGGACGGTGGCTAAACTGTCATCTCTGCTGGAGTCCGAGTTCCACCCTATGCAGGACATACTGGATGCACTGAGGAGCTCATTTAGCAGCAGACTACATCATCCCAGGTGCACAACCGAGAGGTTTCGTAGGTCCTTCCTACCAACGGCTGTCAGACTGTACAACCTAAGCAGGGCTGCTTGCAGAGATAGCAAAAAGACGTAACAAACTAATAGTTTTTTGAATGCAAAAGATGCAATAGACTTACACAATGGTCCTCTCCGGCATACAACTAGGAACATACCGGTTGCTATGGAGGGTGAGAATATGTATGGGCACATAATCATACCATGTAGGATAACTAAGTAGTCGGTTATGCTGTTTCATCCCATCTAGCAACAATGCTCTGCACTGTGCGTGTTTATACGTATATTTACATATTTATTCCATCTAGCTACAATGCGCAGCACTGGGTGTGTTTATATTTATATATCTATATATTTATTCCATCTAGCTACAATGCTCCGCACTGTGTTTTTATATATCTACATATTATTCCATCTAGCTACATTGCTCCGCACTGTGTGTGTTTATATACTTGCATATTTATTCCACCTAGCTGCAATGCTCCGTACTGTGGGTGTTTATATATTTACATATTTATTCCATCCAGCTACAATGCTCTGCACTGTGTGTCTGTGTGTGTGTGTATATACAGTATATATATATATATCTTATAGTAATATGTACATATGTATATTAGCTGCTCTTGCTTGCTTGTTTTTTTTCTTGCCTTCTGATTGTTGCTCTGAGTGTTGCTATCCCTGTGCTGTTGCAATCCTGGAATTTCCCTGTTGTGGGACTAATAAAGGCTTATCTTATATGACCAAAATTGTGATTACCTAGAAAAAACTATCTAATGTACATATAAATTAGCAGACAATAGATCACACAAACAAGAGTTGAGAGAGTCAGTGTATGTTTATATATTGAACTCACGATCGATGAATCTCTTTGCATCGCTGCCATAGTTGGCCTTAGCTTCCTTGGCTTTCTGTCCCAGACCGTACACAGCAACAGCAGGAAAGGGACTGTTCTCAAAGAGGTGAACCCACATTCTGTAGTCCATGATGTCAGAGGTAGGGTTGTTGTTCTTGTAAAACAGTAAGCGGAGAAAATTGTGGTGATCCTCCCTCACGATGAAGCAGTGGAACATGTGCTTGATGTTGGCAGTGATTGCTGCTTGTTCTTTCCTGAATCTTATGAGGACACCTAGTAGGCTGTTGCTGAGGCCTGGCCAGGTAAGTAGAACATCAGCCTCCGCATGTGCCTTCTTGAACATCTTCACCATAAACTCTAAGAAGTCGGCATTTATCTGCAGCCATTTTTTCTAGTGAGGGTCGAAGTGAGACAATGAGGTTGAAGGCCTGTTTCCTGTTGTTTGGCAACCGCTGTGTTGGCGAGCAAAAGGGTAGAGGTGCAACACAGCTTTTGGACCCATCCCGGTAGCATTCAGCTTCCATTATCTTCAGGAATTCTAGATCTTTCATGGATGGAGCAAGTCTGTGGTTGTCGGGAGTACAAGCAAAGATGGTTTGTCCTAAACTGTCCCCAGTGCGTGTTGTTGAGACAAGCGTGGGGGGTGGTGGTAGATGGTGCAGAGGTTTAAGTGCTTGATCAAACACCTCTTTCACTTTGATCTGGTTGTTGCATGGCTGGAGATGACTTATGCACCCATTCTCCCGGATGGGTATTTTGTAGCTTCTCACCTCCAGTGGTTTGTGAGCACCTCCAAGACACATGTCACCGATGATGACCCTATCTGTTCTGGGACCTTGTGAACCTCTAAGATGTCTCTGCCCAGCAGAAGGGGTATCTTGGCATTTGAATCTAGAGGTGGTATCTGGTCAGCAATGTGTTTCAGGTAAGCATAGTGGTTTCTTGTCCACTGATTGTATAGTGTAGCCACTGGCTCTCCTCCTGGCTGCCTCTGTGCGTCCAGCGCAGGTCTTGAGCACGTAGGAGTAGTTGCCACTGAAGATTTTGAAGACATCAAAGAATTCCGGCCGTGCAAGGGAATGATTGCTCTGCTCGTCCAGTATGGTGTACATTCTCTGTGATCTCTCCCTGTATCTGTTCGGGAACATGCTGACGAGGCAGATCTTAGCACACGCTCTCAAGCTCAAACCTTCACCACACGCTTGTGTGCATGCCGACTTGACTTCCTGGTTGTTCGCTTTGTCCTCCTCCCCGATGTCCTCTGAAGATGGAGGGGATGACTTGGATTTCCAAGTATGCGTGTTGGGGTGAAGCGCTGATGCATGTGCAGTACTCTCACACTCCATACATTTTATCTCAGCAGTGCAGTTCTTTGCCAGATGTTCTGTGGAGGAGCAACAGCGGAAGCAGAGGAAATGCTCTCTTAAGAGTTGTTTGCAATCCTCTATGCTTTTTTCATGGAAGCCTCTGCATTTCCTCAGAGGGTGGGGCTTCTTATGCAGGGGACAGAACTTATTTGGGTCAATTCATCCTTTGGCTTCCTTAGACTCAAACTTTGCACTTCCTGAGACCTGTGTCTTCTGAACGTACAGTAAATGGATGTCTTTGTGGGTCTCTCCCATTTGCTCTTTCGCTCTGCTGGGGCTTGCATGTAGAGGTTAAAGCTTGGGTCTGTGTGAGCCTTTGCTTCTGCGTGGATGAAGCTTACCAATGCGGAGAAAGGTTGGAAACTGACAAAATGTTCATTGTTGTATCTTGCCCCATAATATAGCCACTTTTCTTGTATGTTGTGTGGGAGCTTTTCAATGATGGGCTTGGTCCCTCTGGAGGTGTCCAAGTATGACAAGCCTGCAAGGTAGCCGTCCTCCTTGGTGGCTAGCAGCTCTGACAACAGGTCAGCTAGATCTAGGAGTTTCTGTGGGTCCTTCGTTGTGATCTTTGGAAAGTCCTCCAGTTCGGTGAACAGGGCCTGCTCAACAGCCTCTGGTGAGCCATATACTTCGTCAAGGCGATCCCATGCCATACACAGTTGTTTATGTGGGTTCTTGATGTTAACTGTTTTTATTCTTCTTGCCTGTTGTGCTGACTCTTTCCCAGATACTTGGTCAAGAGGTCAAGTTCTTCTGCAGCAGATAGGACCAGGTCAGCAATGGCATTTTGGAATGATGACTTCCAGGCCCAATAGGTCATTGGCTGGTCATTATACGTGGTGAAACCTGAAGTTACCAGGGGGTTGCGGGTAAGATATTTGATGATGTCTCCAGTGGTTGTGGAGTCATTGTGGCTGACTCCATGCGGTGTTCTGAGAGCAGGTTGCTAAGTAGGAGATTAGGGATCTTGCTTGAAGTTCTGTCTTGGAAGCATTCTGTTAAGCTGAGGAGCTTGGAGGAAGTAGGGAGACTGGTTGAACCTTTGTTGCAGTGGTGCTTCACTTGGCTGGGGGCTTGAGGAACATGGTGAGGCATAGCAGCACTGGAAGCAGCATTTGGGTTTTGGTTTGTGTCAGGCAGATGGATTCTTAGTGGAGTAACTTCGGTTGATTGAGGGTGTGAAGGATGAAATGCTGGAGGAGCTTTGTCGCCATCTATCATATCAGGCAAGTCTCTGCCATGCAGGCTAGTTTGTTCTGCCATGAAGGTAATGGTGCGGTGGTCTTTGACGGACTGAGGGGTTGGGCTGTTAGCCTCACTGCATAGTCCAATGCCTGTGTCTTGTAAGCTAGCAACAAGGGCATTCACTTCTGCTATGGTGGCATCTTTTTCTTTCTCATCTTTTAATACCTCAAGGCCAGCTGGGATACGTGCCTGCTCCACTTTGAGTTCAATTTCCCTCTTTGAGTGTGCCGTTCTAGCCTGCAATGCTTCAGCTTTTGACTTTGCCTTGGCGATGGCCATGCTAATGCTCACGCTGGACAATGCCCTAGACAAGTGGCTTTTCTTTGAGTGTGCATACTCTGACTGCTTATCTTCTTCTTCTCTGCTGTTGTTGCTATGCTGCAACATTGCGGCTTAACATGGTTGTGGTATCAGGAGAAGGGGAATAGCATGAAGCTGTCTGGATGCTGCTGTGTTAGCCACCTATTTCTTGATATTGGGGAGCTCCGTATGATGGCAGTCTCTGTGTCCCTTGTAGCTGTGATGCTGTCTTTTCACTGTCATAGGTCGTTTCAAATCAGTTTAAAGGGCCTATATCATGCAAAATCAACTTTTTTGAGCTTTTAAGCATGTTATAATGTTAATTCCTCACCAAAAACACCCCCAAAGTGGTATTTTGCTCCATTCACGCATCTCTGAGTATTCCTCCTCAACCCTGCTCTCTGAGCTGTTGCTCCACCCTGTCCCTGATAATTACTGGGTCCCCACATTCATACGTATGATCGTGGGTGAGCCGCCCACTCCAGGAAGTACCTGTGCTGCCAGCACCGCCCCCAGGCTAACGCACACACCCACTTTCTCCGTGCAGCATGCGGAGCGGTGATCGGCAAAACTCTTTCCCTTTAGCATTGACGCTGTGAAGAAGTAGTTCCTCTCGCACCTAATCTGCTCAGTGACAACTGTTTGCTTTTTTACGTAAGACAATGTCTTCTAAGTGGCGTAAATGTGTCTTTGGCTGTGAGAGATTTAGGAGTTTGTTCAGCCTTCCTTAATTTCATGGGCGGAACCCAGCGACACGCTGCAGCAGCCGGCTCAGGGGTTACGTCATGAAATGGGCGGGAGCCACAAGAAGGAGAGGCAGAGCCTCAGAGATCGAGACATCTTACTTCCGGCTCGCGAAAATAACTCATATTTCATAAGAAATTCATTCTCCAGTGTACCAAAGGTAATATACTATCACATACATGCATATAGTTTACTCTGAAAGGCTTAAAATAGCATGATATAGACCCTTTAAACACTTCCAAAAAACTCCAGGAAACAGATGATTGAATTCCACCGAGTTTAATGGGAATCTTGTGAAAATGTAATACAATACAGTACAACATTTGAATTAATATGCACGTCGAGCAGCATGACGTTCAAGTAAAATATCACAGCCTAGCTAAATGAACTACACAGTTGATGCAATAAATTGGTTTTTAACTGATAAAACAACAAGGGGCGACAAAGGTGTAACTAACAAAGTAAGAGAGGCAAGGCTGAGATGGTTTGGACATGTCCAAAGGAGGGATAGTGGAGATTTTGGATAAAGGATGTTGAAGATGGAGCTGCCAGGCTGGAGGAGAAGAGGAAGACCACAGAGAAGATTCATGGATGTAGTGAAGGAGTACATGGAAAGGGTTGGTGTTATAGAGGAAGATGCAAGGGATAGGGTGAGATGAAGGCAGATGATCCACTGTGGAGAGCCCTAAAGGGAGCAGCCGAAATAATAATAATAAGATTACAGCATCCAGGAAGCTGTGTTTTCATGATTTTCCTACTCAGGGTCTGAGGAAAAAAAAGGGTGAAAAGGATGGCAGTTGGAGATAGTTTAGTTTAGTTTAAGTTTAATGTTTATTTGAAAAGGAACATTACATAATAATGAACATTAATACAAATGTCAGAATGTCAGATTTAGCAATACTGCTAATTTGCATCTGTAGTCCCCCAGCGAGTCACAAAAACACACAAACAATACAGGAGAAGAACAACTGCAATAAAACTGTACAAAGTGGATATGGTAAAGTGCAAATTTAAGGTGTTACAAAACAAGACATTCAAATGTCACACGAGTGAAGTACTGCATATGTGTACACATACATGCACCCAGGCAGCTCACAGCAACAAGAGACAGCAACAAACAAGATGTGGGGCATATGTGTGTGACGCACAGGTGCATCTGTATTTATGTGTATGCCACAGAGCAACCACCGGTTATGGGCACAGTTTTGGTTGTTTAAAAGCCAATTTTTAGAAATTTGTCTTAAAAGTGTTTAGTGTGGTACTGTGATGTTGCTCATGGGACACATAGTGTTACAAGGGTGGTGACGTCACCCGGAGTATAAAAGGGCTGCACAGCAAAGGGGTGGTCTCTCTTGACCACCTCTCAGCCTGACGGGAGCGTCTCTGTACTGACAGTGAGTCCTTAATAAAGTTCTGTGTAGTTCACCACTCGCCTCATTATTGTCTTACGTTTTATAGACATAGCAATTAGCAATGAGAATAAAGTGATGGATGCTGGCGTGTTTTCAATTTGGCCATTTTTGGAGTCTCCGGGAGAGCCTCTGGCGTCTTGGGCGAGATGGTTCACCGCTTTTAAAAACTACTTGGTGGTGCTAAACCTTGGTGAACTGACGAAGGTACGGGCACGGGCAATTCTGGTCCACAATTTAGATAGGGAAGGATAGCGTATCCTTGCTACCTTGGGAGCTAGCGTTAGCTTTAAGGACTTGGTTGAGCTAATGGAGCGACATTTCCGCGCGCCTGCAAGTGGCATCCTTGGGAGGATCCAGTTTCGGCAGCACCACCAGCAGATCAGCGAGTCAGTGCAGCACTATGTTGTGGACCTGCGGCAGCTGGCTGGAGACTGCCAATTTAGTGATTTGGAGGAAGAAATGGTCCGTGACCAGCTGGCGGAGCACACGCTGTGCTCGTCAGCACAGTTGAAACTACTAACTCACTCCGGCAAATTGACTCTAGCCATGGCTGTGGAAATAGCTCAACAGTGTGGAGTAGCGGATAAGCCATGACACGACCTCAGTGAGAGAGCTACGTTACACCCCTATGACCTGCAATCAGCGACACAGGCTGTGGATCCGGACAGCAAAAACAGCGAACAAGAGGAATGCGCTGCAGCTGTAAAGATGAGGTCCGCTCTGGGATTGCCCAAATGTTCAGGTTGTGGGTCCACTCAGCACCGGTACAAGGCTGGAGAGTGTCAGGCGAGAAGTAAACTCTGTAGCAAGTGCGGACACCTGCATCATTTTGCCAGGGCCTGTAATAGGTTCGAGCGAGGGGAATGGCGACTCAAAGGGGATACCCCTGCTCCAACTCCTACGGTGATTCACATCGTCTCCATAAGCACAGATGGCTGTATAAGCTGTTTGGTGAAGTTGGACAGTGAGGAGGTGCTGTTACTCGTGGACATGGGCACGGTGAGGGCCGTGCTGAACTGGCCTACTGTGAGGAGTTTTTTCCCATATCACCAAGTGAGAGGTCTTTCAACGCCATTTTGTGGATATGGTGGGAATAGACTGCCCATTGTGAGTTCATTGGAGCTGACGGCTAGATACAAGGCAGCAGAGGTAGCCAATCTGCAGTTTGTGGTGACCGCCAGCGGACTGAATGTGATGGGCTGCGACCTTTTCTACGGACTTGGCTTCACGATCACCAGCGGTAGTGGAGAGAAGTGGTCGTACTGTAGCTTGAGGGACTGGCCAGTTCCGCGAGTGTGGGACGACGCAGTATGGGATGAACCTTGGCCTAGTATTCTGGAAGATGAGCAGGACCAACCTCATCCAGGGCCATCGCGGGAGGGTGCCTGCACCAGGGTCCAAGTTGCCCTAGCTGAGGGAACTGGGTGGCGCCGTGGAACACCTGTGATGGCAGATGGAGCCAAGTGGATGACTTATCTTGTTTCTGGAGTTCAGCTGGGAGGTACCAGAAGCAGGGGGTCACAACAGTTTTGCCAGCATCTGAAATGAAAGCGAGCGGGACAGGACCAGCTAGCACAGTAAAACGATGTGGCACACAGGAACACTGGAAGCCGAGTTGGGCTCTTCTAGGAGTCACTGATGTGGTTCGGCCCAGAGGGGTTGCCCGGTCAAGAGGAGTTCGTAAGAAGTGCAAATGTCAGGAGGACCAGGGGCGGCTGCAGGTGGTGGCTGTTTGGGTGGACAGCTACTTTCATCTGTCTGATGGCTCATGGAGACATCCTAATGCACTGCGGCGCACCACTGATGAGAAGGAGGTGTCCCAGCGTCGAAGTGGGTCACCTCCGGGAGCAAAGAGAAGAAGTTGCTCTGGATGGGACCCACCTGATGGGTCTCTGGGGGTGGTTTCTTCATGGAGGGCAATGTGTTTGTTACATGATGTTATTGTGTGAATTGTCCTAGGTATAGAACGGATATACTGGTGTGTTCATTGCATGGTTTGATATGAATAATAATTAAGTGATTTACTGAGATTATCTCTGGTTGTATATATGTTGTATTGAGGGCTTGTTTTGTATCTTAATTTTTTTTAGGAGCACAGCAGTTTTTCGTTTAATGGACTATAATAATAGAGACGGCAGAATAACCCGTCTGGCCGTTTGGGGGTGGGACGGTAGTCCACCTGTTGCCCCCTCACCTTAGCTGTTTGTGTGAATGAGGTAGGCCCTAATGATTTTCTATTCACTTTAGAGTGTGATTTGGGTTCAAAATTAGGGAGGGTTCCAGTTGTGTGTGCTTGCCATTTTTTTAAGACGGGGGAAAAATGTGTTGTTGCTCATAGGACACATTATAGTGTTACACGGGTGGTGATGTCGCCCGGAGTATAAGAGGGCTGCGCAGCAGAGGGGTGGTCTCTCTTGACCACCTCTCAGCCTGACGGGAGTGTCTCTGTACTGACAGTGAGCCCTTGCTCATCTCCGCCCCCTGGTGGAACCAGCGATGGATCCACTCCAGTTCGCCTACCAGCATGGCATTGGGGTGGAGGATGCGGTGATCTTCCTCCTTCACCGTTCTCTGTCCCACCTGGAGAAGCCCGGGAATATGGTGAGGATCATGTTCTTTGACTTCTCCAGTGCTTTCAACACCATCCAACCGATGATCCTGAAGGACAAGCTGCTGCGCGCAGGGGTGGACCAGCACCTGTCATCATGGATCCTGGACTACCTCACGAACCGGCCTCAGTTTGTGAGAACCCGGGACTGTGTTTCCGACACGATCATCAGTAGCACGGGGGCCCCCCAGGGAACGGTGCTGGCTCCCTTCCTGTTCACTCTTTATACTGCGGACTTCTCACACAACACAACACATTGCCATCTACAGAAGTTCTCTGATGACTCTGCGATCGTTGGTCTCATCTCCAGCGGAGATGAAGCTGAGTACAGAGGGCTTATCCAGGACTTTGTGGACTGGTGCCATCGGAACTGCCTCCAGATCAACGCGAGGAAAACTAAGGAGCTGGTGGTGGACTGCCGCAGGCATGGGCAGCCCCTCACAGCACCAGTAAATATACAGGGAACAGACATCGAGATGGTGACATCCTACAAGTACCTGGGTATTCATCTGAACAATAAACTAGACTGGTCACACAATACTGACGCACTCTACAAGAAGGGACAGCGCAGGCTGTTCCTGCTGAGGAGACTCAGGTCTTTTGGTGTACAAGGGGCGCTGCTGAAGTCATTCTATGACACGGTGGTGGCATCAGCCATCACTTTTGGAGTGGTCTGCTGGGGCAGTGGCATTACTGCAGCCGATAGGAAGAGACTGAACAAACTGATTAAGAAAGCTAGCTCTGTCCTGGGGCAACGCCTTGATCCGATGGAGGAGATAGGAGAGAGAAGGACGGTGGCTAAACTGTCATCTCTGCTGGAGTCCGAGTTCCACCCTATGCAGGACATACTGGATGCACTGAGGAGCTCATTTAGCAGCAGACTACATCATCCCAGGTGCACAACCGAGAGGTTTTGTAGGTCCTTCCTACCAACGGCTGTCAGACTGTACAACCTAAGCAGGGCTGCTCGCAGAGATAGCAAAAAGACGTAACAAACTAATAGTTTTTTCTGAATGCAAAAGATGCAATAGACTTACACAATGGTCCTCTCCGGCATACAACTAGGAACATACCGGTCGCTATGGAGGGTGAGAATATGTATGGGCACATAATCATACCATGTAGGATAACTAAATAGACGGTTATGCTGTTTCATCCCACCTAGCAACAATGCTCTGCACTGTGTGTGTTTATATATTTACATATTTATTCCATCTAGCTACAATGCTCTGCACTGGGTGTGTTTATATTTATATATCTATATATTTATTCCATCTAGCTACAATGCTCAGCACTGGGTGTGTTTATATTTATATATCTATATATTTATTCCATCTAGCTACAATGCTCCGCACTGTGTTTTTATATATCTACATATTATTCCATCTAGCTACATTGCTCCGCACTGTGTGTGTTTATATACTTACATATTTATTCCACCTAGCTGCAATGCTCCGTACTGTGGGTGTTTATATATTTACATATTTATTCCATCTAGCTACAATGCTCTGCACTGTGTGTTCATATATTCATATATTTATTCCATCCAGCTACAATGCTCTGCACTGTGTGTCTGTGTGTCTGTGTGTGTGTGTATATATATATTTTATAGTAATATGTACATATGTATATTAGCTGCTCTTGCTTGCTTGTTTTTTTTTTTTTTGTTTTTTTTTTTTGTTTTTTTTTCTTGCCTTCTGATTGTTGCTCTGAGTGTTGCTATCCCTGTGCTGTTGCAATCCTGGAATTTCCCCGTTGTGGGACTAATAAAGGCTTATCTTATCTTATCTTATCTTAATAAAGTCCTGTGTAGTTCACCACTCGCCTCATCATTGTCTTATGTTTTATTGACAAAACAGGTGCATTCTCTGATTGCAGGTGGTATGTTATTCCAGATCTTGGTGCCCCTCACTGATAGCACAGATTGAGCAAAGTCATGTCTTCTTCTTCTTCTTCTAAATGCTTCCTTCAGGGGTATCCACAGCGGATCATCTGCCTCCATCTCACCGTATCCCTTGCATCTCCCTCTGTAACACCAACCCTCTCCATGTCCTCCTTCATTACATCCATGAATCTTCTGTGGTCTTCCTCTTCTCCTCCAGCCTGGCAGCTCCATCTTCAACATCCTTTGTCCAATATCTCCACTGTCTCTCCTCTGCACATGTCTAAACCATCTCAGTCTTGACTCTTACTTTGTCTCCAAACCGTTTCGACCTGAGCTGTCCCTTTGATGTACTCATTTCTAATCCTGGCCCTCCTAGTCACTCCCGATGGTCGTGCACAGCACAGTTTTTATAATATGTTAAATAATTTGAGCTTTCCCAACCACCACAGTGTAGTTCAAGCTGATTAGCTCGACCCTGATATCAGCTGGTTGTTTCTGCTGCCATCATCTTGCTGCTTTAAAACTGATGAGCATCTACCTCAGGGGTGTCCAAACTTTTTGCAAAGAGGGCCAGATTTGGTCAGGTGAAAATGTATGGGGGCCGACCATTCAGCGTGACATTCCTCGAACCATTACTATTGTAAACTACCATGTAAATATGTAACTATATCGCTTTGCTGTCTGCAGCTAGGTTGACATTGCAAATGAGAATCTGTTGTCAAATGCATTACCAGGATAGCTAAAGGTTAAAATAATAATAAATTACATACAAATAAACTATTTTATGAAATTTGACTCTGAATATTTTTAGAAACGTGTATTTATTGATTTTGTTTCAACAAATCACATCCCAGTGCATTCTGACAAAGAATAGTATAGTCAAATTAAATGACAGAAATTTGACAAAACTGTGGTTTGATCATCAGAAAAAATCAATTCACTGAGACTTTGGAATTTATTCTCCTCAGAAGAATAAAAAAAATGTACCTGCATTAATGTGAAGGGTGACACTGGTGTTTCGACTGCAGTAAGCAGGCCAGGTCTGGCTCAAAAGCAGTGGTTTTGATGCGCAAGATGTCACGCAGGTGAGAGTCTTGTCCTCACACTGTTCTCGTTAATGTTCATAACCGAGAACGTCTTCTCGCACAAGTATGTCGAGCCAAACAAGCTCAGCATTTTCTTAGCAAATGTTCGAATCTCTTGGAACCTGTCTTTGTCCCGCTGGCGGTAAAAGTCGATGAGAGGGAGTTGTTGGTGGCGACCGTGACACTCCGCGTCACACTGCAGCTCAATGAGCTCCAGCTGCAGGTGGTCTGGAGCGTCATTAGGATCCACGGAAAAAGGAGTGGAAAAAAGTGTGATCTCTTTTTCAATAGCTGCGAAATCCCTGAAACGCTGTTGAAACTCCTCAGTCAGAGATGAGATGTTTTCTGCATACCTCCTCATTTGGGCACTGATATTGTTTTCTGGAAAACTGGTCATCATTTCCTGCAGTGATGGGAAATGTGTGGTATTGGGCTGCATTTGTGACTGGTGCCTTTGGAAAAGTAGCAGCTTGGTCCAAAAAGCTTTTATGTATGAATACTGTGACGTTGGTGAGGTTCACACAAAGAAGAGGAACAGATGGTTGCGACGAACAGGCTTTATTCAACAACAACCTGAGCACAGACAAGAGGGGAGGTCATTCTCCCAGACCTCCGTTTCAATCATGGTTATACAACACATGAGACATCTTGCCCTGATCCTGCCTATAAAACACTGCTGTATCATTATAACGTAGTTACACTGCCCCCCCCCCCCGGACTGGTTTCTGTCCCCAGAAAAATTAAAGTCCAATTCAAAAGTCCAATAAGAACTCGTCCAGGTGTCGGGGCAGCCTTCGATGCCGACGACCAGCACGTACAGGCCCCCTAGTGTCCATCTGAGTCTTGGTCGGAGTATCTGGTCGGGATGAAAGCTCTGGTTCGACCACCAGCGGGGCGGATGGCTGATATGGGGCGAGACGGTCACGGTGGAGCACCACGACCCGGTCCCTTTTTTTTTAGCCTCACCCTGTACACCACATCCGACAGTCTCTGCAGAACCACGCATGGTCCCGACTAGTGGCTTGCCAACTTCGGTGATTGTCCTCTCTTTCTCTCAGGGCAGAAAATCCAGACTCGATCTCCCGGTTCAAAGTCCCTCCCCTGGCAGCGGGAGTCATACGCTCGCTTCTGCCAACCCCCCGCCGCTACCAGGGCCTCTCGAGCCAGTTCGTGCACCGTGTGGAGACGTTCTTTCAAACAAAAAATATAATCCAACCCGGGTTTTCCCTCCACCTGTGGCTCGGGGGGGTGGGGGATACCAAATCCACCGATGTGCGCAGCTAGTGTCCAAACATGAGCGCTGCAGGGGTGCACCGAGTAGATTCCTGAGCTACCGTCCGGTACGCCCACAAAACAAAAGGCAGATGCAGGTCCCAGTCTAGCTGTCGCTGGTCCACTAGGATAGCGAGCTGGGTGGTGAGGGTCCAGTTGAATCGTTCGACCAGGCCGTCGCTCTGTGGATGCAGCGGGGTGGTCTGGGTCTTCCGGATGCCCAGCCGCTTGCAGACCTCTCCGAAGACCTCCGCCTCAAAGTTCTGACCCTGGTCGCTGTGCAGCTCCTCCGGTGCGCCAAACAGACAGAACATTTCGTCCACCAGCTTTGATGCCGTTGTAGCAGCGCTCTGGTCCGGGACCGCGTATGCCTCTGGCCACTTAGTGAAATAAACCATTGCGACCAGCACATAGCGGTTCCCCCGGTCCGTGGTCGGGAAAGGGCCCAGGATGTCCACTCCTACCCGCTCCATCGGTGCTCCCACCCGGTACTGCTGCAGGGGAGCGTGGGATCGCTGAGTTGGCCCTTTCTGAACTGTGCAGGTGTCGCAGTAGTGGACGTGGAGCTCTACGTCCTGATGACAACCTGGCCAGTAGAACCGGGCTCACCCAAAAGTGGCCCGCTCCTACCGCCCCATGAGCCAGCTGGAGTACTTGGGCCGGAGTCAACGAGGAACCAGCAGCTGCCAGACATGCCGCTGCCCAGCTGGAGTCTGCCACTGTCGATACACCACACCCTCGTAGCAGCGGAGATTGGCCCACTGGGAGTGCAGGGCCTTAGTCTCTGGGTCCAGCGCTGACACAACCTCCCAGGCGGGTCGCTGACCTGCATCCAGCCACTGCCGAACCCAAGAAATGACCGGATCTCTATCCTGCTCGCTCTGCAGCTGCTGGGTGTCAAGGACCTCTGTGACATCATCGCTGGGGGAGGCTGCCTGATCACCCGAGGAGGGGCTGCACGTCGCTGCGTTATTTCTGCTCGCAGTGGTCCGGAGAGCAGCAGCCCGTGGGACAGTTTGGTCTCGATCCTCAGCCCGTTGGCAGTGACGACACTCCTCTGTCACACAGGGACGCCGAGACAGCGCGTCAGCATTGGCATGGAGGCGGCCTGCCCGATGCACAATCTGAAAATTATAATCCTGCAGTGCCTCCAGCCATCTCGCCAACTGTCCATCCGGCTCTTTGAAGCTCAGTAACCAGGTCAGGGAAGCATGATCCGTCCTGAGCTGTAACTTCCCCCCGTACACATACGGGCGGAAATGACGCAGTCCTTGAATGACAGCCAGCAACTCTATGCGAGTCACACAGTAATTCCTCTCGGCTCTGCTGAGAGTGCAGCTGAAAAAAGCGACTGCCTGTTCTCCCTGCTCTCCCTCCTGGGATAGCACCGTCCCGATGCCCTGGTTGCTGGCGTCCGTGTCCACGATGAAAGGGTGGTTCGGGTCAGGATACTGCAGGATGGGGGCTCTGATGAGCGCCGTGCGGAGCTGGGAGAAAGCAGCAGCACAGCTGTCACTCCACTGAAACGTGCGTCCTTTCTGTGTCAGCTGATGCAGCGGGCTGGCGATGGTGGCGAAGTTTTTCACAAACCTTCTATAATAGGAGGCCAATCCGAGAAAGCTCCTCAGTTCTCCCACGTTCCGCAGCACTGGCCAGTCTCTCACCGCAGCCACTTTTTCTGGGTCGGTGGCGACTCCCGCTGCGATGATGACGTGGCCCAGGAAAGTGGTCTCCCGCCGGAATAGGTGGCATTTTCTAGGGTGTAACCGTAGCCCAGCCTGTCGGATGGCGTCCAACACCTCTCGGAGATTGGACAAGGCACTGTCAAAATCAGCTGCATGCACCAGTAGGTCGTCCAAGTAAACAACGCAGCGACTCCGGGGCACGTGTGCCAGCACTCGCTCCATCAAGCGCTCAAAGGTGGCCGGGGCGTTGCAAAGTCCAAACGGCATCACTTTAAACTGGTACAGTCCCTGCTCAATGGAGAAGGCTGTTTTTTGGCGGGCCTCAGGTGACAGCTCTACCTGCCAATAGCCGCTGCGTAGATCCAGCGAGCTGAACCAGCTGGAGCCGGCGATGTGGTCCAGCGCGTCATCAATGCGGGGCAGGGGGTAGGAATCCTTCTGGGTGACGTCATTCAGGTGCCGGTAATCCACACAGAACCGCCACGACCTGTCCTTCTTCTTGACCAGCACCACCGGCGCCGCCCAGGGGCTGCTGGAGGGCTCAATAACATCTGCCTCCAGCATTTCTCGCACTTTTTGTTCTGTTGCTGCCCGCCTTGAAAAGGGCAGCCAGCGTGGGTGGAGTCGAATCGGCCTGGTCTCACCGGTGTCGATCTCATGCTGCACCAAACCGATCCAGCTGCATTCCTCATCCTTCGCGGCGAAGACACCCATATAACAGTCCAATTGTTCCCGCAGCTGGCGTCTCTGTTCCGGCTCCAGCCCGCTGCAGCTCCACTGAAATAATTCCTCGACCGCCTGCTGCGTCTCTGCTGACACGTTGACCCCTCCCCTTGCTGTCCATGTGTGTGCTCGTGCTTTCTCTGCCCGCGCTTGTGGCGTCATTGTGTCCGGTCCTCGCAGTGGGCCACCCGGTCCGGTCCGTCCTGGCGGTCCCTCGATCGCGCAGGCCTCCATGTTCCTTCTCTGGGTTCTGCTGTGGAGCGTGATGGTCCGGTCTCCCAGTTGGAGGGACGGTCCGGTGGTGTCGATCTTGGCGTTCCATGCTGTGAGCAGGTCTAGTCCAATAATACAGGGGTCTTGGATGTCAGCCAGCATGGGTGTCTTATGTTCTGACTGGCCACCCCCACCACGAGAACTCTCCGCCCCCCAATCTCGCATGCTCACCGGTAGCTGTTGTGACGCAGCGCTCGGTGGGTTCCCACCCCTGTGGAGGCCGTCTCGTTTGTGCCTGGCAGCACACCGGGTCGGACCAAGGAGATTGTACAGCCGGTGTCAATCAGGGCCCGGATTGACGTTTTCTCCAGGCTGCACTGTAGATACATCCCTGGCGAGTGTCCAATTCGGCCCATGCGCGGTGACAGCTCATCAGTTTGTCGTGGGGTGGGTGCAGGGCAGTACCGTGCGATGTGTCCTGGCTCCCCGCTGCGGGAGCACCCTTCCACACACCACCGCGGCCGTCTTCTCCGTGGACGCGCCGCCGTGGTCTGCCATAACTCCTCCTCCTCCCCCTCGCTCTCAGCCGTGGCCTGGAAGGTTCTTTGTCTTGGCATCGACGCTTCGATTGTGCGATTCATCAGCGGCTCCACCCGCTCTGCTTCTGCCACCGCAGTCTCCCAGTCGCTCGCAGCGTGGGTCCGTACGTGGCTCTGGAGCTGGGCTGGGCGGAGACCTTGGATGAAGTTCCGGAGGGCGAGCTTCTCTACCACCTTCGGTGCGAAATCCGGGTAGCTGCACCGTGTTAGCAGCCGTATGTCTGCCGCGTAGGCTCCTAGGCTTCCCTGGCTGCTTCGATGGCGGTTGGTCAGCTGTTCCTGGGCATGCTTAGCGTCTGTCGCTCTCCCAAATCGTCTCCGGAGCGCTCCTTGTAGTGCTGGCCAGCTGCAGCGCTCCTCAGGCTGGAGATCAGAGAGCGTGCAGAGAGCCCTCCCTTCCAAGGCCAGCGCGACCTGTACGGCGGTTTCCTCTGGTGACCAGCCGTTCAGTGCGGCGGCCAGCTCGACCTCGACCAGGTAGTCATCCAACGGGGTCTCGCCGTTGAAGTGGGGAATCTTGGCCCACTGCCGGACAGGTGGGACGGTCGTCTCCCGGTCGATCGCTGCCTCTGATCGCCGTGGAATCGCCAGCCCATCCTGCCCTGAAAAGGGTGGGAAGCGGGGCTGGTTTGCTCTGCTCCGCTCGCTCTGCCTTGAAAAAGGCAGAGGGCAGGGTGCGCCGGCCCCGTCGGGTCCGCTGCTTCGTTCGTCCCGGCGAGCGGCTCTGGGGGTTGGTGTCTCGGCCCCGTCGTCCATCGTCAGCTGAGTGATGAGTTGCTCCAGCTGCTGGATCTCCATTCTGATCCTGGCTTCCATCTGTTCCATCCCACTCCTGGCACCAGTGTGATGTTGGCGAGGTTCACACAAAGAAGAGGAACAGATGTTTGCGACGAACAGGCTTTATTCAACAACAACCTGAACACAGACAGGAGGGGGGGTC
Source organism: Pholidichthys leucotaenia (assembly GCA_020510985.1). Lineage (NCBI taxonomy): Eukaryota > Metazoa > Chordata > Actinopteri > Cichliformes > Pholidichthyidae > Pholidichthys > Pholidichthys leucotaenia. The sequence continues at coordinate 236,051,903 of CM035837.1, read as the reverse complement.
ATTCTCCCAGACCTCCGTTTCAATCATGGTTATACAACACATGATACATCCTGTCTATAAAACACTGCTGGGTCATTATAACGCAGTATAATAACTCAGTAATAACATTTAAACAAACACACAAAATAACATCCACTGTTGCAGAGCATGCTGGGGAAATCCCTACTCCCGCCCCCCTTAATACAGCCCCGACGTTACAATACAGTTGGCTCACCACTGCATTTTGCCCCTGAAGGCTTGTGTTCAGCCAGTTCAGATGTAGTGTTATGTCAACTAAAAATCCAAAATCAGTCAGCCAAACAGGATCGCAGAGTTCCGGCATCAGTTGTCCGATGCCAGAAAGTTCACATAGGGGTCACGCGACGAGAATGCGGCCACAGGTCTACTGCCACCCTCTGGTGAAATATAAAATTGCTGTTTTTGGTATGTGTGTATTGTTTACTGTGGGAAACTGTGCTGGCGGGCCACATATTATTGATTTTATGACAGGACGCTTCGGGCCGGTCGAAATTTGGACACGGGCCGGATTTGGCCCGGGGGCTGGACTTTGGGCATGCCTGATCTACATGCATGGATTTTGCTCCTCTTTTTCACATCTAGAATATGCAGTATATGAAAACAGCAGGTGATATTATAAACCAAATTAAATGTTAAATATGGTAATGGCACAACATAAACTTGTCTGTCGATACTGAGCCATTAGCAGATGTTGATGTCTGAAACCAAAAAAAATGAAAGAAATACCGCTATAGGGTGAATCTGGGCTGTCTCATGGGTCCCATGTGGGTTTGTCCACGGGTTCCATGTTGGCCCCATCTGTGTTTGCCCACATGGACTTTACATGTGGTACAGGTGAGCTGCTTACCTGCACTAAACCCACTGGGCTCCATGTGGGTTTAATGTGGGGGACCAGGCTTCAGTGACACTGAGGCCACAGGCAAAATTTCAAGAAAAAGTCACAAATTTATGAGAAAAAGAACTGAAAATTTTGGAGAAAAAAGTCATAAATGCACTAAAAAACAGTAACAAATTTATGAGAAAAGAGTGAAAATTTAGGAGAAAAAAGTTGCAAATATACAAGGAAAAATAGTAAAATTACTTGAAAATAGTTTAAAATTTACAAGAAAAATTTACAAATTTACAAGAAAAAAGTAACAAATTTATGAGGAAACAAAAGTGAAAATTTAGGAGAAAAAAGTTACAAATTTACAAGAAAAAAAATTGTTAAAATTACTTGAAAAAGTTACAAACTTGCAAAACAACTTGCAAATGTACAAGAAACAGTTTCAAATTAACAAAAAAGTAGCAAATGTTGGAATAAATAATTGAAAGTTTATGAGAAAAAGTTAAATTTATGAAGAAAAAGGTCAAAAATGCATGATTAAAATTTCCAAACTTACAAAAAAATGTTGCAAATTTGTGAGAAAAAAGTCACAAATTTTACAAGAAAAACAGCAAGTTTTAAAGGAAAAAATAAATTTATGAGAAAAAGTTGCAATATTACAGTTCAAAAGTGGCAAATTTATGAGGAAGTTCAAAAATTACAAGACAAAGTTAGCAAATTTGCAAAAGTCACAATTTTAGAAGAGAAACTAACAATTTTATGAGAAAATTTAGCAAATTTACAAGAACAAAAATCAAAGAAAAAGTTGCAAGCTTATAGTAAAAAAAGTTGAAAATTTATGAGAAACTTTCAACCTTTCAAGAAAAATGTAAGATAAGATAAGATAAGATAAGCCTTTATTAGTCCCACAACGGGGAAATTCCAGGATTGCAACAGCACAGGGATAGCAACACTCAGAGCAACAATCAGAAGGCAAGAAAAAACAAGCAAGCAAGAGCAGCTAATATACATATGTACATATTACTATAAAATATATATACACACACACACACACACACAGACACACAGTGCAGAGCATTGTAGCTGGATGGAATAAATATATGAATATATGAACACACAGTGCAGAGCATTGTAGCTAGATGGAATAAATATGTAAATATATAAACACCCACAGTATGGAGCATTGCAGCTAGGTGGAATAAATATGCAAGTATATAAACACACACAGTGCGGAGCAATGTAGCTAGATGGAATAATATGTAGATATATAAAAACACAGTGCGGAGCAATGTAGCTAGATGGAATAATATGTAGATATATAAAAACACAAGATATATAAAAATGTGTCAAATTTATGGGAAAAAAGTCACAAATTTACATGAAAAATAACACATTTTATGATCAAATCAGATGAAAATGGGTAAACAGGTAAAGTCCATGTGGGCAAACACAGATGGAGCCACCATGGAACCCACATGGGAGCCACAGATTTAACCCATCACGGGGCCCACATGGATGCTGACTGGCTACGATGACTAAATTCTTCTAATTCAAGTACAGCTGCTTTGCTCATGATTGCGATGATGAATTAGCTCACGTCCTGAACACGTTCATTCTTTTCATGTTGCTATCTGGACCCATCCATATGCAGAATTTATCACATCACTTTGCATCACAAATGCTTTGAGGACTTCCACTCTTTGCGTTCCCTCACTCAAAGCTCCTTCTGAAGCCTCCTACATGGCAGCTCCTCACCACCTCGAGCTGCATTGACAGGATTTGACGCTCTCCCATGGTGCATGGAGAGGATTTCTGGTTCAGGGAAGGAGCGATGAGGACGGTACGAGGAAGCATGCTCTATGCCAGCGCAGTGACCTCATGTGTCCTCGCCCTCACATGAAAGGACTCAACCACCTACCCTGCGGCCTCATTTATAAGAGTGACTAGGTTCCATATTTAAAGGGTAGGTGTGCACAATAGCAGAACATCAGGCAGCAAAGGAGAATCAGATTTCAAAAATGTAGTACAGTACCTTTTTAAAATGCTAACCCTCAGAGAAATAATGCGTGTGGATAGGCCTCATTTTGTACCTTCTGCATACACACAGTCAAACATACAGTAAATGCTTATGGTAAAACACCCCATGAATGCTAATGTGTAGAAATGCTTATTCTTCAATGGTTAGTCAAATGAAACATTATGCACAAGTTTAATGATCCTGACAGCAATATCCCCCACAGTGGCTGAACATTATTTATGTGCTTTTGTTATGGAGTATTTTGCCTGTTTTATGACATGAATTGGGCTGCCACGGCTTTTTATTTAATGACGCTCCTCATTTATGAAATCCATGAGCACACGAGCTGAAGTTATTCCAGGTGAAGTGACTGGATAAGGCAGCCAACCGCGGCGCTTCCAGTACACGCACACCTGACAACACAGATGCAGCAACTTCGCAATTATAGGGAAATGCAACCGAACATTGCACTCCAGTTTATGAGTTATTTAAGCAATATTACACAAGAGGGCGAGCGGTATCAATGACTATCGTAACTGGAGGTGTGATACGTATAATGGCCGACATGTAGCGATTATACAACAGTTCTGTAAACACAATTTATTAAATGACAGCAATACTGGACAAAATATTATGATTTGTTTGTTTAGTCAGTTATTTTGTGCAGCTGAGAAAAAAAGAGTCCCTTCTCAATGTAGCCAGTAACTGTTGCTAAACATCTCAATCAGCATGAAGACGTCTGTTGTCATTTCACACACATGTAAACAAATTAAATATTGTCAAATGTAAAAGTAATAAGTATTTATAAAACATACCGGCCACCTGTTGAACTGGTACCACAGAAGAGCTAGATCAAAACGTGGACAATGCCGGTGGCTAGTTAGCCTGCTAGCGATTTAGCTTCAGCACACTTTGCCCGCTTTTTCTTGGCATTTTCAGATGAAAGAAACAGTCCATCACCACAAAGGCATTGTGGTTTGTTAATCGAGAAAATAAATCCAACTCTAGCACTGCCTATATTTTTTAAACAGACATGAAATAGCTTAATGATGTTTATACAAGGGCAGACTTTGTAAAGTCAATAAAGCTTTTTGAAAACAGTGGGACTTCCAGGTCTTGGATGTATAATTATTTTCAAAGAGCGCATCACTGTGGAAATTAAGGTATCCAACACTGTGTTGCAATTCTCAAGTCTACAGACTTGACAGTAAATTACTGTTAGTAATTAATGGTTACTACAACACCTTTGAAGCGGAGTGATACATATCCAGTGAAACATTGGAGTCCAATTATCGTAGAATATAGTAACTCCTGGAATCCCTATTGTCCAATCAGATTGCTCGATGGGATCTAAGTGTTGTATAAACAGTATTTGTCATAACTCTGGCTCTCACGAGCCAGGAAAGGAGATACGAGGGCGACCAGTGAGTTAGCGTAATTTATTAACAAAGCACACACTACACTAAATAACGAACAGAAAAGTAAAGAGCCACGTGGGGCTAAAACACACACAGAACTAAGGGTAACATACCACCCAGGGAGAAAGGCTAGAGAGGCGGCGAGGGAAAAATACACGCCGAGTCGCAACACTTACTTTGGGTGAAGCGCGGAGGAAACGGCGGACTGAAGCTAGTCGTAGGAGCTAACAGTCGTGGGAAACACAAGGAACGTCTTCCCATAGCGAGGTCGCAGCGACGAGTAACTCTCGGCTGCTCGCTTAAATGGGGGAGATGATTGGGAATGGGAGACAGCTGTCCCAGCGCAGCTGAACAGACAGCTGGCAATCAGCTGGGCGCTGTCAAAGAGCGGGCCATGGAAGACCCGGCACGGACTACCCCGGAGCAGGAGCGACACTGGACAACCTGAACGCAGAGAAAGAGCGTTCAGGTCGTGACAGTACTCCTCCCCCGAGCCGCGCCTCCTGGAGCGGGCTAACCCCCCCCCCCCCCCCCCCCTCCGAGGGAAGACCAGGGAGGGCGGTGGGGGCCAGATCTGGGAGAAAGGGAGGGACCAGACAAAGGAGGCAGGGAAGGAAAAAAAAAAACCTAGATACAGTATAGGGTCAGATACCATAATAATTTCAAACACAAAAGAAAACCATCACCCCCTCCTCTGCAGAGGCCAGACGGTCTGTGCAGGTGACCACAGGAGGTGGGGAGAACAACCTGCAGAAAAACAACGACATAATCATGGAGGAAAAAAAAAAGGTTCACAACAACTCAGGGCGAGGACAATGCAAAACTCATGTCCCGGCGACCAAAAAGACTACAAAACTCAGTAAACATAAAGTTGCAGAAGACTACACATGTAACCCCGGCCAAAAACAGAAAGTATAAAGGGACAAACCGGGCACAAGACCTAAAAATAAAGCCTGAGGCCGCTCACTGGTATAAGGATACAAAAAAAACAAAAAACAAAAAAACCAACTCCTCAAACATGAATTAACGCAACACAGAAAATCAAACAGTCTGGAGGAGGATGTAAATGCAGAAGAACAAACTATTCTGAATAAGGCCAGGCAATGTGAGGCGGAAGCAACTTAAAGGACAGATTAAAATAAGGATCCATACAGGGACCGTAAAACATAGAAAATTGTCTAAGGAAAAGTTCTTCGTTGAAATGACATCACAATAAGGACTCTAGCAAAGAAAGTTCCTTGATGTCCTGAATGAAACTAAATAATGGAGGGCATACAAAATACAAGGCTATATACAGTCAGACAATGTCAGGAACGACAGCAGGTGGAGCAGGCGATGAGAGCTTGTCCGGCGGGCGGCCCGAACTCCACCAGGCCAGGAACCACAACACCAGTTTGGGTGGCCTACCCGAGTCCCAGGCTAGGAGACACAGTTTCTCCGGAGGCCGACCCAGATCACCGAACCAGCCAGATGGCTTCCCAGGCGGTCGTCCCGTGACCTCAGACCACGAAGAGCTGAGGGAGAAGTCTTGGTGCAGCTTCCTCCCTGAGGGAAAAGGCAGGAGGAAACTGACCCAGGTGAGAAAAACCCCCACAGTAGTAGGGGGAGAAGAGATGGAGGCCAGGGGCAAAGTTAGCCTGCCATCTAATGGCAACAAGGGTAGGGGGAAACTGGCCCGGGTGAGAGGAACCCCAACAGCGGCAGGAGGAGAAATGATGGAGGCAAGGGACGAAGTCAGCCTGACGTCAGGCGAACACAATCCTCCAGCTCCCACACTAACCGTTACCCGGACCGGCGCAGCACCCCCGGTGGACCCCGATCGGGCCGGCGCAGCACCCCCGGTGGACCCCGATCGGGCCGGCGAAACACTCCCGGTGGACTCCAGCTGGACCGGCGAAACACTCCCGGTGGACTCCAGCTGGACCGGCGAAACACTCCCGGTGGACTCCAGCTGGACCGGCGAAACACTCCCGGTGGACTCCAGCTGGACCGGCGAAGCACTCCCGGTGGACTCCAGCTGGACCGAGACAGCACTCCCGGTGGACTCCAGCTGGACCGAGACAGCACTCCCGGTGGCCCTGGGGAGAGGCTCAGAGGGACAAAAGGAACCGGGATCAGGATCACCGGCAGAGCCCGGCAGAACAGGCTCGAGCGCAGCAGATGGCTGCACCCGGCCCGCCCCCCCGAGAGACAGGCAATAATGCTCCAGAATAGAGAAGAGAAAAACAAAATAGAGCACTTGCCTGATCTCGGGTTCTACCGCCATCCAGGACTTCGATGCTCCGGGCTCAGCGTGCAGGACTCCGTCCTCCGGCTCCAACTCGACTGCGAATGGCTCCGCAGCCGGCATGATGGTTTCCACAGTCAAACGACCTCCAAATGCCGAAGACCGCGTCGACAGCCCACCTGGCGTGGAGGCAGGAGATCTGGACTCTGCTGGGCCGAACCATTCCTCCGTGGAGACCCGGGGACGCTTAATCGTCGGCGCTGGCTCCAACAGGCAGTTCAACCTTCTCCTCTGCCCATAACGTGGCTGCGGGGCTGGGGCAAAACCCTCCAGGGCCGCAGGCCGCCTCCTCCTCGCGCAGCGGTGTACACCTGGCACCGGGGCACACTCAAGGGGAAGAGACACAGAGGACGCAGGTTCATATTCAGTTTTTGCAGCGGGAGGAGAGAGCTCAGGGGACTGTGAACCCTGAACTCCTCCCCCAGGAATCAAACAAGGCAATTCACTCATAATGGGAGGAGAATGAAAGGACACTTGCCTGATTCCCGGAGGGCCGGTGGAACCCGCTACAAGGGACTCGAGTCTCTCTTCTCCCAACCGGATAGAAGTGGGGAACCCCCCGGACAGATGAGGCGGTGCTACCCGCACCGGATCGGGACCTGGAACACCTGGAGATGAATTTGCGCTTCTCCCAGCGGCCGGAGTGAATGACGAAGAGGGGGGTGAAACAGCTGAGGAGAGCTGGGGGCCCAAAGCTGACGGGACAGCGGGGAGAGCGGGCCCAGGAGCGGGAGCAGCTGATTCACTTCTTCGGCGAGACACGGGAGCTACAGCAGGCTGGGAGGCGGAATTCGTGTGGTTTCCTGGAGCGGGATCCGGACGGGACTCTCGCTGAGATGAGTGGGGAATTTGGGAGCGACGTCTTCTGAACGTGAGGTCGGGAAAACGCCGCTCCTGTGCGATGAGCGAAGCCAACAGGTCAGCGTATTCCGGATAATCGTTCAGCTCCGGGTTCTTCTCGACCAGCCTGACCGCCGCAATCACGTTCTTCATGGCTACGGGGGGAACGGCGGCGGAAGAAGCGGCTGCCACTCGATCCGCAATGCGCATCGCTGTCACTCTCATCTTCTCCGGGGGAAACCCGGTTGACGTCACTCTATCCTGGGGATCACCCCTGGGTGAGGCGAACTCCTGGACTGGATCGGCGGCAGGAGCGGGATTCCGAAGCGAGGAGCGAAGGCGTCCTGTCCTCGGCTTCCTGCCGGAGTTCTCCTCCAGCCTACGGAGCCTCTCCCAGGCCACAGAGATGTCTGCCCTCCTCGCCTTAACCTCGGGGAGAAGGGAGTAGCGAGAAAAGCAGTTAAGCATACCCTCGGCGAGCTCCAGGCGCCAGCGTATCTCGCTGGGGGCATCGTAGAGGTCCGTGGTGAAC